>CAIGRP010119393.1:11994-56322 GCA_903798385.1 Fraxinus cuspidata
TTTTTTTTTTAAAAAAGGTTTATCTTGAAAAAAATAATAAAAAAATTGACGAACTCACGAGCTGAGCTCGGCCCACGAGTAACGAGTCATGAGCTCGTGTGCATACGGGCCGAGCCGAGTTGCCACCCCTACGTGTGCATTTCAGTAATGGCTTAAAGTTTTTCATTTTCCAACTCAAAACCTTCAAAAAATTTATGTATTTACATAAGGGAGTACACTATATGAGGAGTACACTATATGATGAAATAGAGGATATAAAACTCTTCCTAACCAGAGCACCCATGCGGGATCTAGCTGATATTGTGCAAGACACGAGGTCGAATAAAATCAAACAAGATCTACCTAAATGCAATCATTACATTGATTCATTTAAACAATCCACGTGCATTAGAACGTGAAAGTCTTTCATGTCAAACTATGTAACACAATCTAGAGACTTCAAGCAAAGGGGAAGATGCACAAATTAGGAAAGTGGTGGGATTAGTATCAATGGTAAACTCTAAATTCTAAACATCCTTAGACTTTGGTCAGTATCCAACCGAGTAACAGGACAGAGAGATAAGAATTGATCACTGTAATCTCCATCCTGAAAAAATTTTAGTTTTCCAACCTTCCAAGACATATGCCAAACAATATATAGTATATTTTGATTGAACGTGTCATTAATGAAAATAATCAGCTTCTTAGTTCACCCCAATTACGAAAATTCAAAACCGACGATTTTTGTTTAGAATTGAACACATTATTGAAGTGGGGAACGGAGCATCGAAAGAATCTCACTTTCCCCGGGAACGTCCTACAATCAAGTTCTCAACATTATTCTTCCACCACATTGTGCTACTATGACTCAACAACTTAAATCCATGCATACTCATTACTAGCATACATCTAAAATAAGAAACTTTTTAAAATAAAAATCATTACTACGAAACCAGTCCTGAAAAAGCAGAATTTGAAAATTAAAAAGTTTATAATCTTTACTACTATATCATCCTTGCCTCTGCATACTATCAATGTAATTATTTACTAATTAGATAAAGGGTTTAAATCACAATCTTGTATCTTGTTGTATAAGTGCAGCAACATGCCATATCAGTCATTTTCCATGTGAATAACTTCATAATTTTCATTTTCAATGACAGGATAGGAAAGATGAGTGGACCTCTTTCACAATAAGTAAAAAGATATCAACAATATAAATGACCACCATTTCGTATAATTAAGTAGAGCATTGAGTAGTCAACTGACCGTCTTGTGTCACAAGAGGATAATCGGAAGCACTTAGATTGATAAACCAGTCCCAATTCGAGCTCTCCTTCAACAAAATCGCTATAGCTTGAAGGGTACAAGCAATCATCGTAGGACCTTTGTACGTCACCAAATTGGATTGCGACATAACATGCACATTCTCCACCTCGCTGAATGTTGGGTCATTCTTCACTGACAGTGTCAAATTTAACCTCTCCCGTGGGGGAGCCTCGAGATCCATATGCAGAATATACTGATTTCTCGGATGATACACCGCTTGCAATGTCCTCATCATCCTCTGACTATCGCCCTTAGTACCTGAAATGAGATAAGCAAACCTTGGTGGCTCTGTTTCAGAGGCCTTATTCGACTTAAATGACTTCATTAAATCCGATTCCACAAAGTACCCATCCGAGTCCTCAGGATTTTCAAACGTAACAACGTCGACTTGCAAGTCATCTCTTCCATCCGATGCAGAGTATAATCCAAAAATGGTAGCAGTAAATAGAGTAATTGACACAAGCAAACTCACGAAGAACGGAATTTTCCACCTTCTGTCACTGAATATCCTTCCTGAATGATTATTAGCATTTTTCCTCATACTCAGCAGTTCTCACCGACTATAAAGTTACCTCGAATTTTTTCAATGAGCGAACCAAAGGAATAATCCTCAATCGATAACCTTGATCTTATCGACAAACGAGACCCATGAAAACTGCAGAGATTTACGGAGTGAGAAAACAACAATAAAAGAACAAGATGTTGTAAATTTTCCACCGACGAAAGTTTGAGTCTTTTTTTCTCAGTTATTCGAAGAGCTACAATTGAAGATATACAAAAGGGATAAATCAGAAAAGATCAAAACAAAAATAATGTACAGATTGAAGGTCTACGAATAAAGCGAAATTTGAAGATTACAAAATTCAAACCTATGAAGTTAAATTTTCCCCATGCAATGAATAGATGTCGCAGCTTCAACTTTCTTCAGATCCAAAACACACATAAACCCAATAGTTGTAGAGTTTTAGAGAAGGAAGGTAAAAAAAAATATTAAATTAAAACTACAGTAAATGGGTTTTCATCGAGACTCAATTTTTCCAAGAGCCAATTCAAGAAAATCAGACTTGCATCTCCAAAAAAACCTCACTTTCTTATTTATTGTGCCCGAAGTTTGGAGAAAAAAATAAAATATGAAAGGCTCTTGACAATAAAGAGATGGAGAAAAACTGATGTAGTTGCAAGATTCAGACAGGAGAGTAATAAATCGGGTGGGTTCAGAGTTGAGAGGGTAAGAAAGATGGGGGACCGTACAGGGTTGCTTAATTTGTGGGATAGCAACTTAGTTAAGTGGTTTAATTATTGGATTTTAATATTTATAGATGATTAAGTATGATAATTTGACAAAATTGAGGATAACTTTGCAGATACGCGTGCAACTTTTTTTTTCCCATATTTGACCGTTGTTTTGAATAATGATATTTATCATTATGACCAGTGTTCTAAAAATCGTAAAGCGTGACTAACGTGGAAGTCAATTTTCAAACTTTACGAGTCTAGGCGTAGAAAAATATTTTTTATTTTAAATTTTTAATCATTGTAAACAAATTCAATAATTCAGATATTACACATCCAACATCTAAAATTATAAAATATTGTATCTACTTAATAATTTCTATTTTATTTTAAATTTTTAATCATTGTAAACAAATTCAATAATTCAGATAATACATATCCAACATCTAAAATTATAAAATATTGTATTTACTTAATAATTTCTACATAAAGATAAGTTTCAAAATAATGATTACATAACGTAGTTAACTTGTAGCTTAAATTTTATCTAATCTAACTCTTTATCGGACTCTCATTCAATATCTCCTTCATCTAATTCGTCATCCGTATCGTCCGATACAAAATCATGATTCTCGAGCTCCCTTATTTCATTTTGATCATTTCTTGTACCTCTTGTTGGGTGTACGGAGAAATTGAGAGGTTTTGCATCGTTCTTCCATTTTCTCAATTCTCTGGAGTCTGGAGTTTTTGAAGTTTGAAGGGATAGTGGGCTACTGAGTTTGGGCTGTGGGTTTTATTTTTTTTTTAAAAAGGAAAAAATTGAACCCTCTTAAAGTCTGGCCTAGAGGCAGAGGCGCGCTAGAAACGCCTAGACGAGCATTAAGCGGTCAACATTGTCATTAACAGTTTAATTCCCACTTAGGGTCAAGGCGAAGCGTTTTTCATCACGCTTCTCGTCTAGCGTTTTTTAAAACACTGATTATGACAATGAGACATCGATTATATAACAGTTTATGTGAAATAATGTGATTAGACTGTTCAATTTTTATGAGAGGGTGTGGGAGGAGAGAGAGAAATGTTAAGGATAATAGGTTGCTACAATATTTGACTCTCTATTTATCCTTTTAATTTAAATATGAGAGAAATACAAACCTCTGAAAATAAATGTTAATTATTATACATGTACATAAATAGTGAAATGCATATATGCTTAAATGTGAGTATTAGAATTACAATCAAATGTATAAATGAAGATAAATGGAAAATATGATACATGAATTAACGTCAATATTAATTAACATAGAATTAATACCAAGAAAAATATACGTGACAATGAATATTAAATTAATTTAATTTAATTTTCAATTACCTTAAAGTTGATGTTAATTAGCATATATGGACGTGAATAATGAAATATATTTTTAAATGTGAAATTCTAATTAATATTAATTAAATGAATTTTAATGTTAATTAATTGGAAATTAATAACATGGATATGAACATAAATGTGGATATGAATGTGAAATTCAAATTAATATTAATAAAATGAATGTGAATATCAATTAATTGATAATTAATTATAGCATTTATTACAATTTGTAAATTAAATACATATTGAAAAATGAAATGTAAGATATTGTTGAAATAATTGAAATGTTATGGGGTTATTACTGTTCAAAAATAATTCTCATTTGATATGATATTTAATATATTATAGATAACTTCTGTTTGTATATAATTTGGATTGGCTAAAACTTTTAGTTAAAATTCAATTGAGACTTCAATTTTGTTTCAAATTCACTTGGTCACTTTTCATCACTTATTGTCTTCAAATTGAAGAAAATTGCCTTGTTGACGATACCATAATAGATCTTTTCCATAATCGCTATGTGACATTCTCGAAACAAAAATGATAAAATAAATGTTCTATCAATGTCTTAGGTTAAAAGGTTAAAATACGTGTTTTTTTTTTTCAAACACTTTTTGGGACTTGGTGTAGTCGCCAGTAGACATGTCACGAAGTGATTACGTAGAAGATCATTTTTGAGTGTAATTGTCAATTAAGCAATTCCTAATCAAATTGGAACACGAGTGGAGTGGTAAACTAATTAAAAATAAGTTGAAGTTCAGTGACACAAGTGTGAAAATTCAAGTTTAAGTAATGCAACTGAGGTTTTTTTTTTAGAAACTTCAGTGACTGCAGATGAATTTTACCCTTCGTAATGCAGATACTACCTCCACATTCATGTTCATTCCAAAAACTCTATTATCTCCTCTCCGCGTAATTGATGAGGTAAGAAAAACGTTCTTCTCATTATACTATATTAAGCCAATGTTTGATGCAGATTAAAATCAGTTTTTTTAGTGGATTTTGATAAAAGTTGATGAAATGTGTGGTTGAAAAGTTGTAAATCCCATAAAATGTATGGTTAAAATTAATTTTTTGATTTTGATTTGAAATTTTAATCCAAACCAGATGGGGGCTAAACTACTATTCTACATGTAAGGGATAGTGTCAAATTTCCCGACTAAGGTTGGGCATAAAAACTTATGCCTAGATTTAGATCAACTTTGATTTTAAAAAAAAATATATGATACGTGATAACGTTTTAATATCATAAATCTACCCCCTCTTAAAAGAGGGGGTTAGATGATTACTATTCATTTGTGATTTCTCCTCATGTATCATTGTTCCATATGTGGACAAAAAAAAAAAATGCAAGCCACAATTGGTGACTTTGGGAAAAAAAATGGCAGTCTTAGTGCACCACGGAGCACACCTCCGTGTCGTGTCTCCGTTTCTACAGTATTGTATTAAACTGAGTTTGTAAATTACAATTCACATAAACAAAATAAGAACCCTTCAGTGATCGACTTGTTCTAGACTCAAACGTAACTAGGGATTGCATCAACTTATCTACCAATGTCGAAAAATCTCTTCCTCCTTTGTAGAATTACAATATGCATAATTCAAGATGGATAAAGAAATAAAATGATATCTAGGAGATAAACATGAAATTAGTACTCAATTTCAAAGATAATAAAAAATGCAAAAGCTAATGTCGAAGCCATAATTATGCTCACCTTCTTTGTATTTACTCACACTATCATCATTAAATTCAAAGATTATCAGTTCCAATATAACTTGAAAAAACTCTATTCTTTCGCTCCAAGCTTTGTAGCAGCAGTGATTTTTCGCTTAATATGACACCCTAGACAAGATTTATTGCCAAAAACACACAAAGATATGACATAGGCCTTAATGGTTCAACTTTTTAAACTCTCTATTGTGAAAGTTATGCCTAGCTCAAGACCCATAATTTTGTGGTGAACCAATAGGGAGACAGAGTTATCAAAATATTCATCTATTGCTAACAAGTGAACGCAAAAGTAATACAAGAAAGGGAGTCAGACACATTTTTGCAGAGTTGAGTACATAATCATAATGTCTCTGTGTCTCCACAGAGACACACGAGATGTCCCAGTGGAGACACGGAGACGGAGACACGGAGTTTCTCTAGAGACACCCGCGTCTCCGCGGTGTCTCCACACTGAGACACATGTCTCCGTGTCTCGTGTCATGGAAACACGGAGACATGTCTCCACACCGAGACACGGTCTCTGTGTCTCCACGAAGACACCGGTGTGTTTCCGTGTGAGACACTTGTGCCTCCGTGTCTCTGTGCCTCCACGAAGACACAAGGTGTCGGCGCGTCTCCAAATATTTCTCTCTTCTTCAAATATTTGTCAACTTCTTATGCTTTTAGTTTCAAACTTCTATATAGTTTCCAAACTGATTTTTTCCTTCCTCTACTTTTGTGTGAATAATTATATTTTCAGCTGGTGGTGGAATATACGGTGGTAGAATATTGTTTTCGAATTTCTTTGGAAGTTTGTCAAAGAAGTAGGCAAATCTGATAAGAGTCATGTGAACTTCATATTTTTTTTTTATATCAAGGTGTTTTTTATTGTTGAAAGAATTATATCTAGCGACCTCAGCTATGGTAATAGTGGTGTTGAAATAATTTTTCCTCTGATGATATTCGATGATTTTACTATGAGATTCTGTGTAATTTGAACTGAATTTCTCCTTTTGTTATGATTCAATATTCAAATTGCTCTAATTGATGGATGTAGTGGCATGGTCTTTATTTGTGACAGAAATAATTCTATTTTCTTACACATATCTCATAGCTCAGAAATTATTCATGACACTCGATATTCATATTTTTTTGGGTAGTGTTCAGACTTTCAGATCTACAACGCAAGTATCCTATGGACCAACCCAATGAGAATTAAGCAGGTTTTTGCAAGTTACACGTATTTATTTATATTTAGTCTTCAACAGCTACATTTGATAGTTTATCAAATCGGCCCTTGTGATCATATACTAAAATTAAATGACATCTTGAGGAAGGAGCTTCACCAAGAGGCAGATTTGACCTCACAGTATAATTGGGAATTGGGTAAAGTAAAATGCTAATCTTTTATTAATGAAATAAGAAGCTTGCTCCATAGCATGAAGACAACTACAAAACAGACAATGGGATAATTCCTAATACAATAATTACCCCAAGGATGGAGTCATCAAAATAAATTTGATGAGCGGAGTATTGAAAGTGATGTGGATTTCTGTCAAAAATTTGGTCACAAGGAAAGGGATATTGGAGAATTCAACACATTTAAAGCTAACACTGTCTATAAAATAACCAATCCCGTGCATTTGGATGTGCAAAAACTAGTTTGATGTTAAAAACCTGAGTTCATATCGTTACCCAGACAACATAAAAAACTAATATCAATAGAAGTTTGTGAAATAGAAGCATTTGCCTGGGTCCGAACTCCTGTTTATTACTACTTTTTGGGTTAAATAAAATATTTATTTGGATTTTAATTTAAATTCTAATAAAATTATATTCAAGTCTTAGTATATTCTATTCAAATACATAACAATAAACTAGCTAAAAACTCTTAGAACATGTATGATACACAACGAAATAGATTAAAATACAGAATAGTTACGATTGATAAAATTAGACTAATTCTCTATGTTATATTTTTCGATCTCAAGCCTAAATACAAATTGACATCAACCTATATGACGCGATCTATGAATATGGTATGCAATTAGGTCGAGGTCAAGGGCGATTCTTCCTAATCGCCTTATTGTGAAATTAACTCGACCCAACAAAAGGTTTTGTAGCTCGAACGAAGAAAATATGATCATGGGGCATAATGATCATCATACAGATTTATATTTCGATACACATTTTACTTCATGTACTAATTATCACGCAAGAGTGGGAAATGATAAGAGTTCTTCAACCAATTTTCCTTGAATTAGATTCACTCAGACGATTCCAGGGATCTATCAATTTTTTAAGTATTGATTGACAATATTTAATTTCTTTCTGTAGTGTACAATGTACTTTACTGAACAAGCAAATAAGTTTTTGTTTGAGCTACATTTTCATTTTCATTCTCATTCTTCTACTTATTTTCAACTACACATTTTTCGATAAAATAATATTTTCCATCACATCAATAATTTTTCCTTCCTTTTCAACCACATATTCCCTTCACATCATATCAAAAAATGCATTCTCTCCTAAAAAAATGTGCATCAAACACACTCTAAATATGTAAACTTGCGATATTTTTTTATAATGTAAAAGGAGCACATGACGTGTTTGAATAAAATGGCAACTAGACTATAAAGTTGTATTCTTCTATATACATTGCCTAAGTATTTCAGATTTGACTAAATATCTCACAAATTGTTACTTTGTATCCAAGTTAAGTAAATTTATGCAATATTTACTATTAGATCTATTTATTTTATTCACTAGTTTTTATTGATCGATAAATGACAAAACTCCTATATTTAACCATATAAAAGACTTTATATACCTCTACTTTGAACAAAAAGTGAAGGCAAGGAATAGACCATAGTCATATTATCAATTAAAAATTTGTATGGGTCTATCACAAATTCTTACTTTTAAACCATTTTCTAACGTGTGATGATGAAACTACTCTTAATGATGAGAACGTTCTCTTCTTGATCCTTTTGTATCGTTTATTTCCTTTTTCACTTATTTTTCTCTCTTTAATTGCCAACATTTGTGTAGCTTTCATGAAATAGGTAGATCAACTCACTAAACCTTCCTTTCATTTTATGTATAGATTCATGTTGGAAAGTTCAAACTTTTATATCAATGTTCTAATATTTAGATTGCTTTGATTTGAAATTCTTCAAAAAAAAAAAAAAAGGTTAGATTTGTTGTCCTCCAATATAATTTTGAAACTTAAAAAATTATGTAAGATGTCGTCCTATTTTCTTACACCTCAATACATTACACTTTTTGCGTTTTCCTAATAAGAGACTATGTAAGGGGTAAATGTAGGCATCTTCATGGGTCATAATAATAGTTATGGACTTTACCATCCCACTCAAAGGTTTGTCTTGGCCATTAAAATAGACTTTTGAATAGAGACATTAATGCATTTTGAAATGTATGGACACGATCATGTGAATATTATTCGATATATGATTTTAATTAAAAAAAAATCGTGGTTGCTAAAATGGTTATGTGAATTCAAAGTAGATAAAAAACTTTGTTTATAAATTTGAATTTTTGAGACATTGTTTAAGGAAATTAAAATGTGAATAACATCTTGATGTTTTTACTGACAGAGAAACGTGTCTTTTCAACGCAACTTATCACAAATGTCATGTTATCAAAGCCCATTGGTAGCCACGTTGCGTCAAATAGTACATCGTGTGGTAGGCTGCTTGTTGTATACTGATTTGATTACTTACTTTATTAGTTGAGCTACTATGGATAACATCAAACGTTTATTGCAAAAAATATTTTCTTGTTTCTACATAATTTTCTAATACATTTTTTGGAATTATTTTCTCATTTCTACGAAATTTTCTAATACATTTTTTTAAAAAAAATATTCTGAAATACATTTTGAGAAACGTGGACGTACATGTTTAATTCTACTACTTGAAAATGTCAACAGTCAATTGACTTCTATTACTATTTGCATCCTGAAAACACTATGCGATAAACATTCTGCAAATTTATTGCGAAGATAGCTTTATTAAGATTCTATTTAGGAATTTATGACATTTTGTAAGATGCCCACTTTAGTCATCTTCTAGTTACAGAATAATTGAACAAATTAAAAATACATATAAATAAAATTTTGAATTTTTCCTGTTATTGACTCATCAATATAGATTTGTGGTAGATCAATCAGAGTTGAGATCTATTATTTCTTGAATTATTTTTTCACTAGTATTGACGACTTAAGCGTCAACTCTTGTTATATCACCTTTAAAGTGACGTCTTCCGATTTACTAACAATTGGTAACCTAGATATCAACCGTCGAAGTACATATAACAACAAATCTCAACTCGACCGAAAGGTGGGTCATGTCAAAGGCAAGTTGGGTTGTGACAAAAATGAATTGGGCCACTTTCACCCTAGACCTACTCGTCTACGCTGCATTGTAATAAAGTTAATCATATACTAGTTGACCATGTCTATGGTTAGAGGTATATGATGAATACATCGAGCGGTCGAACCATGTTGGATCATAACCCCATAGCATATCAATCACGTGGATCGACCCAACGCTAACCAAATTATTCTAACGTTCAAATCGAACTATATATTTATTTGGCCAACTCGACTCACTTTACACTTGTGTTTTTAGTACAATTAAGGATAGAAAAAGCATCCATGAACAGTGCCCAGATGAAGCAATATTGTTAAAAAATTTGCGAAGTACAGTCTTGGAAAACCTCGTCCACTTTCCATCTGATGGATCTTCCCCAAGGAACACAGTCCTCGAAATTACACACACTCACCTTTTCTATTCAATTCAATTGATGACATATGTTTGTAAGCTTTCGCCAGCTCAATCTGTTCCCCTATTACCAAAAGCCCAAAATGAATACTCTTTTCTCTCTCTCACGCAGACGTGATAAAAAACCCTCCTTTATAACGCTCTCTTTATCAGATCTCCTCTTGGCAGGCAGGTGCGTGCTTGCTAAGCCAATTCCCTCAGTCCCTCCTTCTGAGCCATCCATTTTTATCATTATATACATTGCCTGAGTGTTTATCCAATATGCAATCTTAATGTATATACACGCACACACTCAGAAGGGCACTGAAGCGGCGGAAGTGGTTTTGTTTTATTAGACTTTTTTTTGTTTTTTGTAGCATTTTTATGATGTGGGTTTGTTTTATTTAAAGTTGTTTTTTATTTTGGGTTTGACAGAGGGCGTTTGAGCGAGGGAGAGAATGAGCGAAGTGAGAAAGCGAAAGAATATGGAGAACGGTGGCGCCATGTTGTTCAGCGATGATGAGGTAAGAGACATGACTGGATTCAAACGGTGCGATGATTACGTGGAGGTGACGTGTGGGTGCACCAGCCATACCTATGGCGACGCTGTTGGAACGCTTAGGGTTTTCGCTTCGGGTGATCTTGAAATCCATTGTGAATGCACTCCTGGTTGCCAAGAAGGTATTTATATATTCATCTACGAATCGTTTATCTATTCGAGTCTATTTGCGTACGCGCATATAAACACGGAAGAAGATACATAAGCAACATGTGCAATGTTGTTTGGCCTAAGGCTATTCTGCTTGAATGCATGATATGCTTGTTCTGTGTTTGAAGATTGTATAATGGGCTTGTGTTTAAACATGAAATGATGCTGTTTATGGGTCTGTTTTAGGGATTGGAGGTCTGTACAGGTTAAGTGTATGTTGATTTGTCTAAATGAATTGATATGACATTGTTATCATAGTCTGAAACCTTGTTTATATGGTTCAGACATTGTTTACATGGTTCTTGCTTTGTGTTGTGGTTTTTGATTAAAATGGTGCATCTTTAAGTTTTGAATGAAACTGTGAAGTATGTACAGGAGAGTTAGTATCCTGCATTATACTTTGCTTGCACTTGTGGTTTTGTTGATTGTGTGTGCTTTATGCAGAGTTCTGTTGCACTGTTTGCAGAAGTCAGAAATCTTAATGTCATCATTTATGGAGCTCAATGGTTGCTTTATTTTTCAGTTTTGTTTGTGAAATATTTCTTCCTTGTTTTTTGTAGAGTTAGGACATAAATGTGTGTCTGAATTTGAATAAGAGCTATGCCATTTATTTAGGAATGAGGAAGCCTGGGTAAAGTTTTTGAAGTTAGGTTGTGTATCTATTTGCAGATTATAATATTTTCTTCATGAATGTTTTTCGTTTCCTATATATATGAATATCTAGTTTACTTGTCAGATGGCTCAATGGTCGGGAGTTACTTTCTTGATGAATGTCCATCTTTTGACAGCTAAGCTAACTGAATACTTGTTCAGGAACTATGCTTGTGTGCTTTCCCTTGGCTAAGTTGAATAGTTAATAAGCTTCACTTGGACCTACCTATTGAATCAAAATAATAAATTATTGAGACAAGATATAGAAATGCTTCAACTTTGTCTGGGGATGTGATTATGACTCACCTAGAAGTTAAGGCTTGTTTGCACAGCATGCTACATGGGAAAAGTCTTGTCAAATGACTCCTCCTTCTTAGTAGGATAGCATTCAGCTAAAATGAGCAAACACAGTTTTTAAAGTTCTCAAGTTTCTGTTATTGTTATCATTCAAAGCATGTATTAATGTAATACCTCGATATGTGTTAAATAAATATGTTTATTTTGATTGAACAAAGTGCCATCTGATTTATTTAATAGGGCGGTAAATCTAGAAATTAGAAGCTCAGAGGTCCATTCTGCAAGTTCCAGTGTCTATCTTATGTGTTTGTTGATGTTGCATCTAACGATGCTCAAGAAAAAACATTATCTGTTATGGATTGGCATATAACTGTTGTACCATCACGGACAAATGCATCTCGAATTCTTTAATTTTTGTATTTGCTAAATTATGTAATTATTTTTTCTTCACTTTATGGATTACTTCCCTGAGCTTTGAGTAAATAATTGCATTGTTAGACAAATTGA
Source organism: Fraxinus cuspidata (assembly GCA_903798385.1). NCBI lineage: Eukaryota > Viridiplantae > Streptophyta > Magnoliopsida > Lamiales > Oleaceae > Fraxinus > Fraxinus cuspidata. The sequence goes on from CAIGRP010119393.1 coordinate 24,564, forward strand.
CGCCTGCTGCATTTGAGAAGCATTCTGGACGAGAAACTGCCAGGAAATGGAAGAACAATATTTGGGTCATTGTTGATGGCGAGAAAGTTCCAATATTTAAAACTGCACTGCTCAAATATTACAATAAAGCATTGAAAAATGCCAATGGATCTCACCGGTCCCAAACTGGGAAACCCTGTCACCGCGACGAGCTTATTCGATGCAGTCAGTGCAACAAATTGCGCAGGTTCCGTCTCCGCTCCAAGGATGAATGCCGGATTTACCATGACATTTTGTTAAATACAAATTGGAAGTGCTCAGATATGCCTTATGACAAGTATGTTCTGACCTTATTCTTGAACTTCTTATACCATATAACATATTGACAACACATCATTTTCAGGTATTTTATATCTTTCCCTTATATTGCGTCATACTGACCACTATACCATGTCAATAAAGAAAATTTGTCATTTAAAATGCTATATTCAGTCTACTTCTCCATCACCAAAAAGTAAGGACATGATCTCTTTACTATTTTCAGACCATTTTCAATTTTTCAGTTTTCAAAAACACTGAAAATACTTTTACTTACCTATTTTCAGAAACGAATTTCCAAAAACGAATTTAAAATTTACAAAGAAAACGAAAAACGCCAAAAAAATCGTTTTGGCCGTTTTCAATTAAAACCGAGCCAAAACTTCATTTTTTTTATTTTTGAAAACAAAATTTTCAAATTGACAAAAAGAACGCGTTTTCTACTATCTCAAAATAGACACTCAAAAGGCAAAACCCAAAATGAATTCAAAACTCAAAACTAAAAATTGAAACACGAAGAGAACAACCCTAAAGTTCTCAATTCACACATTTTTAGTTGCAAAAGGAAAAAAGAAATGAATCTTGCAGCTTTGTTGAATTATTAATGGTTTAATTGTAAAAAGGTTTCATGATTATGTTTTGTATATTCTACTGTCTTTCATATGGGTACACAGTTGAATAGTCAATTAGAGAATAAAAGACCAAAATGTCGTCATTTTATCCTTCCTTTTTTCCGGCTTCAACTAGGTACTGTGCTAGTTTTTATTTCAAGGCTTTTTGGTTTCTTAACGAGTCATTACATGAATATATCCGTTTGTGTATCTCAACGAAATATGTCTTCAACAGATGAGTCAGTTGCTGATGACTAACATGGGGAAATTATATTCAAAAAACTGATTTTACAGTTCTATCGTCTATGTATCAAATAGATAAATATTAATATGTGAATACTGAGCAATCCTAATATCTGTATCTTATTTGAAGCCTGCACAGTATGAAGAGGTTGGTATGCTGAAGTGCTGCATAAATAAGATGTCTGAAGTCACCATCTGTTTTAAGAAACGTGCTTCTTTATAATTGTTGCTTGTCTGATATCCACCCACTGGGCCGAACCACTAGTCTAAGTGATTGAAGTGTCAAAATTCTATATCCGGAATTCTAATTAGAGGACTGAGTGAAATTTCATTTATGAGAAATGGAGCACTAAAATGTTTTAGTGTATATTAAGCTCCAAAATAAAGGCTATACATGATGAAGCAATGAAAGAGAAAAGAGTCGCCTGTGATAAAAAAGTGGCAGCAATAAAGAGGATAGACATTTCCGATATTGAAATACCCGTTCCCTACATAATCAGAAAGAAGCATCCTCAAAGTAGGAAGGTATACATGCATTGATGTTGGCAAAGGAATGTAATGTGCTTGTCACACCAAAATTTTAAACAATAAAATAGTAAACATAACTGTGATACCCAGCTATCTATAATATTTTCAATATCATATCCATCAACACACCCTTATTCGTAATACCCAACATTATCCAAAAAATTTAGAAAATTAAGGCATTTACATATATTTTCTAGATTTAGGATGTTAAAAAGGTTTAGATTCTCAAATTTATAACGTCAAGAGGTAAGTCCCAAATGACAAAACTATATCCTGTACAATTTAAGAAGGTAGGAAACACTGATCTAAACCAGTTGGTATACAAAAAGTGGTTAAAAGGGAATGCATATGGGAATCATCTACTTTTAAGGTAAAGTTGTCAAAAAACTCTTCCATGATGATCAATTATAGGTTGTAGACTTTGGGTTTCCATCTAGTGATGAATCCAACATACCACAGTCATGATCCAAGATACAATCAACCCATCATCCAAAAGCTTGCACAAACCTTTAAGTAGGTACATCATCTTAACACAGCCTACAATGCAAAATATAACTGTGAACACATGTCTACTAAGTATGGTATTGCATGCATGATACATCAGGAACTGCCTTAGAAAGTCTAGATTGTTTAATGACGATGTAGCCTTGCCTTTTAAACTCATGGGAATGTTTTTCATTGCTGAATTTTTTATAATACCCAACAGCCAAACTGACCTGAAATGAGTGTGCTACAATTGAAAATCAGTGTATTTTGACCCACTGGATGGTAGCTTATCATGAAGTGACTTCTTATGATTCGCTCATAATTAACACCAAGGACTGAACATATATTCGAATAAACCTTTTCTTAGTTCCTCTGATTGGCTCTGTCCTGAAGGGACCAACTGAATATCAAAACTCACATGCTAAATTAGAGTCGCCTAATTTATTTTCAAATTTATCTATTAAAGAATCTTCTAGGAGCGCATCCTGCGAGTTATGTATGAATATTTTCCATGAGATGTTCCATCTCTCTTTGCAGAATAGTCCACTTCGATTACCATCTTCTAGCTTTAACTTGTGTTTCCTCTTTACCAGTTTATCATCAACAAAATTTCAAAGTCATAAACTAGTAGTTTTGATTTTCTTCTGTGAATGGTTGCTGTTTTTTTTTCCTGGTGCATGTATGAAGTGGAGAGACTACACAAATTTCTAGTGTATAAAAAGATGTTATGGATCAATATTATTGACGGGTGATAGATTCGTTGAAATGCTTCTTTCTTCCAGAAATTATATGTTTTGGTTTCTCTAGCTCCTAGAAGTGCATATTTTTTTATATGTGGGATGACTCAATGGAATGAAGAATATTTTATAAAAGATTAGATTTCCAGCATCTATTCTCATTTTGTGCAAGGCTACTATTTATTTAGTCTCTAAAGTGATAAGATTTTCTCCTCGGCCCAATGCATATAATTAGCTCTGTAGATTCTTGAACACATTCGCCAATACACTCAAGGTGCTTTTAGATGTTTGCAGAATGGCCAATAGCTTGATGTCATTTTTAGATGATCTTGCCTTCATCACATGTATTTAATTTCTTCAAACAGCTGGAACACGAGAATTCTGTCATCTAAAGTTTGATGGAGATACAATTGTGGCATAAAAGGATCGTTGTGGCATGAGCTCTCTAGATCAGGTTCATAAAAACTGTCGATGGATATTCGTGCATATACATTGAAAGATGTGATGATTAGCTAAGACCTCTAAGACTTCGTTTAAGCAATCCAAAAAGCAAGGAGTGGCCTGTCTATCCTTCACTTTTTATCCGCTAAAACTTAATTTTGTCTTTTGGCCTATGTAAAGATATACTGCCATTGATTGTTACACATTTGAATGTATCAGAATTACATGTGATGATGATGAAGAACGAGCAAGCCGCAGAGTGTACAGGGGCTGCACTCGCTCTCCAACATGCAAAGGATGCACTACCTGTGTGTGTTTTGGATGTGAAATTTGCCGTTTCTCTGACTGCAGCTGCCAAACCTGCTCAGACTTCACGAAGAATGCTAAGGAGGCTTAAGCCAGCCAGTTAATGTCCTTCTATACTAATTTATTGCGATCTCTTCTTGCTATCGTTAATTAATCAAATCCGAGCTCATTTTAATAGAGCATTTACATTTTTTTCTTATTTAAATTGAATTTTATTTTCACCTATCAGATGTTAATTCTTTCATTTTTGATTGATGTCTTGTTGGCATCTTTTGTGGATGTGAAAGCTACTTTTACCTTCAGAAGAGATATTGGTAAAAAATTTCAAGAGAAAGTGCAGTTGTTAAAATGCCAGTTCAAGCATGTTTGGCTGTGCTTAAAAAATTTACAACTAAATAAGTAAATTAGAATAAATCATTTTTGTTGGTAAAAGTTGAGGTTAAGTTATTTATTTTTATCGAACTTTATCAATTTTCAATTGATCAAACTTCAATTTTAACCATTCATTTTATATATGGTTTACAGTTTTTATCAACTTTTTAACTATATATTTCATTAACTTTTATCAAAATATTGTAAAATTTTTATCAAAAGCTAGGTCAAAGCTTAAATTTGGAAATTACTTATAAGTAAATTTTATTTCTGAACATTTTTGGTTGGGTAAATGTTATTATTAACATATTTATTTTGATAGTATACATACTCTAGAGTTGATTTCAGCAACTACCACATAACTTTTGTTAAAATTTTCATAATGTCATTGTTAAAATTCCAATAAAATATAAACGATGTTAACTAATACACCACTTCTAAACAAAAATGTACCACCTTAAATTGTTTGCCAACAAAAATGCAAACTTTCACTTATTACTTTTTATAATCGAACAAAATGTAGAATTCGCGTTTCACAATTATGCCATTAACTGCAATAAAAACTACTTAGTCTCTATAACATATAAGCTAATGCCTTTTTTCGTTCAAATTGGAGTTTTAGGTTAATGTTTCCAAACGAACAACCGTTAATATATAAACTTAAATGACTAGTACTATAAAGCCCTGTTTGATTGCAATGAATTGCATGGAAAATGTAAGGAAAATGAATTTCACTTTGGCCGTTTAATTGCAACGTGGAAATGAAAATCGAATTTCAAGGTACAAACACTTTAAACTGCATTTTATTTGTTTTCATGGAAAACGAATTTCTATGGGTTTGGTGGGTTTTTATTTTCCAACTAACGTAGAATTCGAATTTTTTTCCACCTTTGTCTATCAAACGGACCCTGAAAAAAAATTACTTCAATGACTATCTGGAAAATTTTACAAACTTCGGCAATTGTTACTTGAAAAAGTCAAGAGAACTGTTTCGGAAAAAAAAAAGGAAAAAGAAAAATATAAATACATGCAATAACAATTTCAAAATGGTAAAAGTAGAAAAAAAACATATATTTTATTTAATATTTTGCAATGACTTGAACTTGCAAAATATTAAATAATATGAATTCTAGACTAAAAGGTTAAAATGTTAAATTGGCTTTTAACGCCGTGATTGAATACATGATCTATTGCCGTTATATTTATTTATTAAATAATTTTCATCAATTTAGGTTAGGAGATGACATGTGGGTGAAATTTGAAACTAAATTAAAGTTCATCCATCCATTTGAGATTTGTTGAAAGTTCAGTGACTGCAAATGAAATTACCCATTCCATAAAGAACCTCTGAAATTGAAGACGACGACATTTTACGCGCTCAGTATTCATGAAGCTCTTCTTGAAACGCCATTACACCTCTCTCACTCACACTCGACACCCACCATCCATACCATCGCAAATTATTCAGTTGTGTAGATGTGGCTTCGTTTTTGATGCCATTGGACTCCTCAATTCCATGAACACCACCTCCCAACAATCCCAAAATATTATCACCTCAAAGCCAATCCTATACGCTACCATTATTCAAGCATGCACCAAAGCGTATTCATTTTCCCTCGGTCTCCAGCTTCACAGCTATATGCTCAAAACTGGCCTAGAAACCGACCGTTTTGTGGGTAATAGCCTTCTTTCCCTTTACTTCAAACTGTGCCCCAACTTTTCCAACACTAGAAAATTTTTTGATGGGTTGTATTATAAGGATGTAGTGTCTTGGACCTCGATTATCTCGGGATACATTCGCGTGGGAAAACCCAGAGATTCGATTGGGTTGTATTTGGATATGCTTGATTTTGGAATTGAGCCGAATGCGTTCACTTTATCTGCCGTGATCAGGGCGTCTGCGGAGCTAAGGGAGTTTCACATGGGGAGGTGTTTACATGCTGTGGTAATTAAATTTGGTTTTGGATTTAACAATGTGATTATCAGCGCCTTGATTGATATGTATGGGAGGAATCATGAGCCAGGTGGTTCGCTTAAGGTGTTCGATGAAATGCTCGAACCAGACTTTATTTGTTGGACTTCAGTGATTTCTGCACTCACGAGGAGTGATTTATATGCTGAGGCTTTGCAATTGTTCTATTCTATGCATAGGCATAATGGGTTTTCGCCAGATGGGTATACATTTGGTAGTGTTTTGACTGCTTTGGGAAATTTAGGTAGGTTAAAGCAAGGTAAAGAACTTCATTCTAAGGTCATTACGAGTGGGTTCTGTAAGGACAATATTTTTGTCGAGAGTAGTTTAGTGGATATGTACGCTAAATGCGGGTTAGTGGATGAGTCCCGGAGTGTGTTTGATCAAATGGAGAAGAAGAATTCAGTTTCATGGTGTGCGTTGCTTGGGGGATATTGTCAAAAGGGCGTGTTTGAGACCGTTGTTCAGCTTTTCAGAAAGATGGAGGTTGATCTTTATAGTTTTGGGATGGTTCTACGTGCCTGTGCTGGTTTGTCAGCTGTGAAGCTCGGAAAGGAGGTACATTGCCAGTATCTGAAGAGAGGTGGTTGGAAAGATGTTGTAGTTGAATCAGCTTTAGTTGATTTGTATGCGAAATGTGGCTTCGTGGACTTTGCATATAGGATTTTTAAGAGGACACCTATTAGAAACTCTATTACTTGGAACTCGATGATTTCGGGATTTGCTCAAAACGGTAGGGGTGAAGAAGCGGTGAGGATATTCAACGAAATGATTCAAGAAGGTGTCAAGCCCAATTATATAAGCTTCATAGGCGTGCTTTTTGCTTGCAGCCATAATGGTTTGGTTGATCAAGGTCGCAAGTACTTCGTCTCAATGAGTATGGATTATGGGATTAAAGCTGGAATTGAGCATCATAGTTGCATGGTTGATCTCCTTGGCCGGGCTGGGGAGATAGAAGAAGCTGAAGATTTGATTAAAAATTCGCAATTCAGTAACGACTCATCTCTTTGGGCTGCTCTGCTCGGTGCTTGTACGACAAGTACAAATCCAACTGTTGCAGAACGCATTGCTAAGAAAATGATGGAATTGAGACCTGATTATCATTTGAGCTACGTACTTCTAGCTAAAGTTTACAGAGCAGTTGGACGGTGGAATGATGCTCAAAAAATTTGGAACAGAATGCAGAAGAAAGGGGTCACAAAAACACCTGGAAGGAGTTGGATTGATAATAATAGCAGCTCAAGTTTCTCATTTTTGGTGAATTCTGACATTCCTGGAGAAATGTACAATGCTGAGAAAACCCATTCTTTTAATTAAATTATTTTGTTGTTTATTGCTGAGTTACGTTTTGATATATGATGTGAGTGTTCCTGGGGATGGAGAGGTGGTGATCTCAATGAAGTGGCGTTAGTTCGACTGATTATTTTAGAGAAGTTTTCAATAGTACCCAGCGCTCAAAAGAGCAGTTGGAAGCAGGTTCAATGGGGGTGACATCAAGGCTCACCCCTGAGGAGAAGGTGGATTTGGATAGGGACTTCTGGCCAGAGGAAGTGGAGGAAGCAATTAAAGAAATGGGACCTTTTAAAGCCCTGAGGCTGGACGGTTTTCATGCGGTTTTTTATTATCAACACTGTGATTTGTTGGATTCTACAGTCACAAAAGTTTGTTTGGAAGTTTTTGAATCATGGCAGATCACTGCAGTCAATAAATGGCACTAATAGTTCTCATTAGCTACCCCAGAAGCAGTTTCTGACTTGAGACTGATCAATCTTTGTACCGTTGTTTACAAATTGATTTTATAGCAAATTGGATCGAGCGAGGTATACCCTCAATCATCTCTGAGCACTAGAGTGCCTTTGTACAAGAGATACTTAATTACTGATAACGCAGTAGTTAATTCTGAAGGTCTCCATTTTATGAGTCGGAATACAATAGCCGTAAGTGATTTTTTCCCCTAAAATGAGATACGAGCAAGGCTTATAACCGAGTTGAGTGATTTCTTAATCAAAATCATAGACAAATGGGATTCTCGCGGATATGTTTAGAGACTTTTCTTCCGTCACGGATGCCCGCTGTCACCTTATTTCTTCCTACTTTGTGTTTGAGGCCTTTTCTGGGCTTATCAAGAGAGCAGAGGCTAATAATCAAATTATTGGGATTCAATGTACCAGGGCATGCCCTCGGGTAACTCATTTGTTCTTTGCAAATGATTACATTATTTTTCACTCTCCGAGCTACAAATTCTGTTGAGCTCTGATAGAGATTCTTCACGCTTATGAGTTGGAATCGGGGCAGAAGATAAAATTTGAAAAATCAGCCTTTACATTTAGCCCAAAAGTTGGATTAGTATTCGAAGCCGGTTAGAGCTCCAGGCCAGTATACGACAGGACACTTATCTAGGCTCCCTGCATCAGTGGGACGGAACTGGCTTTTAGGATATCAAAGATAGAGTTTGGAAGAGAGTTAAAGGGTGGCATGAGTTTGTTTTGGACATATGATCGCGAGGTGCTGGTTAATGCTGTTGTCGGGCTATCCTTACGTACATAATGAGTCTGTTTCGACTGCCTTTTTCATCTTGACAGGACATTCGAGCAATAATCCAACAGTTGTAGTAGGGTAAAGATGCTACTTCTTGCAAGATAAACTGGACACATTGGAATATCTACAGGCCCGCCCAAGTAGTCAGGTGGCTTGGGTTTTCGCGACCTTGAACTCTTTAACAAAGCCTTGGTGGCCAAGCAGGCTTGGCAGTTGTTACAACATTGTATTTCTTTGGTGGGAAGGGTTTTTAAAAGGGAAGTATTACCTTGGGGATGACTATTTGAGTCGTTCAGCTAAGGGGTGACTCAACTGTGTAGAGTATTCTTTGGGGTCGGGAGCTAATTCAGTAGGGTCTACGATATAAATGGGACGGCCGATCGATTCATGTATTCTCAGACCTTCGTTGCCAAGACCTACACAATGGGGAGGTCACCATGGTCAGTGATCTCAGCAATATTTTGTCGGGAAATATGCTATATAGCACAATAAGTGTTATAACACCAGTTTAGGTGACTGCAGACATTTAAATGACTCATTTTCCTACTTGTAAGATAACACTTTCATGCCACCTAAGCTAGCGTTTAGCACTAGTGTTGTTATATAGCATTATTGATTAAATAGTAATATTAGCCATTTTGTGTGATTTTCATCCCCCTGTCACGAACTGTTTTTGATTCAATTCAAAATATAATAAATTGTTTTAATGTAATCTACAATTTATGTCCAATGCTACTTAATTAACCATCCTTATCTTGTGAGACAAAAACTACATTAAAACCAAGACGAATTAATATCCTTGAGATCGTGGAAATTTATCAAAATTAATCGAGATATTATTTAATTGATAAATTAATATTTTCTTGATTTATCAAGGTATTTTTAGAGAGGTTGATCGACGAGCCAATTGAGAATCGTGAGGAATGATCCAAGATGGTGAAGTTAAAAGATTATAGTTTTATTATGGAGCTAGTTTCACATAAAGAAGCTCTTAGAACGGTGATGACATAGGAATAATTTTTTGGTATAAAAAAATGCACCAGAACTTTTTACTATGTTAAGAAAAGTTAGAAACGAGGTATAATGTAACATCAATTTCAAGAAGAAACAAATAATAATTGAATCATTTTTAAATTTTAAGAATGCCTCATTGTATCATCCTTTATCAAGTTACTAATTTAGCACGTTATCCTCAAGTCGGGACTAACCAAAAAATATTATTTAATCGAAGTTATTCATTTATCGGGTAATAAATTATCGAAATCCTATTGGATAATTTTTTCAATTCTTATTTGGAATATCAAGAATTTTCTTTCACAAATTAGTCGTTGAAGAATATCTAAAACCGTAAATGCAGAAATCAATAGGCAAGCGAAGTACTAAAACAAAACAAAAAAAAATCACTATTCAACATGTTTTCTTGCTCTCTTTCTCCAGAATATTGTTCTTACGAAAATCATAAATATTCCCACCGAAATATATTATTTATAGAGCTTAGGCTAATCGAAATTAATTAAGTTGGATCTCAGATCTCCATCTATTTCTTGCAAATTGAAATGGGTGTCTGTAAATAAAATCAATACATAGGTAGTGTGGTCCTGGGTATTACATCTACTTTCACACTGGATTCACTACTAAACATCAACAAATATCAAATAATTTTGTAATGAACATTAGGACGACGATTAATTGACAAGATGATCGAGAATCTTGTGAATTGACTACTGTAAAATCTGTTCTTGAAAGCAGTCTTCACACGAGAACTTCCAAGTTATGCTAAAGAGTCGAGGCATCAATTCCGCAGCTTGCTTTTTTGGTTCGGCGTAATCTCAAGCTGATGCAGGAGTTTGATAGTTGATTCTTAGTCGCTAATGATCTGTTTTTATATATGGGTGGAGTCAAAATTACTCTCCTGATCTATTCGGAGATTCCCTTCGAATCATTTGGATGAGGTCCTGCACGACTTCAGACATCAACGGCCTGAATTCAGGCTCCGTCTGCACAACAAATTCTCATAGTGTAAGCAAATTGTCAGTCGTAAAAGAGGAGAAGAAAGGTAACTGTAAATTCAACTCACCTGAACACATCGGGATATAATGTCAGCAAAGTGTGATACTGATTTAACAGGATATTTTCCATCGAGAGCAGGATCAACCATTCTCGATAAGGAGTCAATGTCATGAAGCTGAGGGATTGCCCATCTGACCAAAAATTGTTCCCCTCGAATCCTAGTCCTAATCACATTTAGAAGAAAATGAAGCAGCGACATATCACCAGAATTCAGAATGATTGTTCAACAATTTTAATACCTGTCATATGACATTCTGCCAGTTAAGAGTTCCAACATCACCACGCCAAAACTGTAAACATCACTCTTCGAAGTATATATTCCCGACTCAAATTCGGGGGCACCATAACCATATGTTGTGAAAAGCCCTGACAGCTGAGAAGCGAAGAGGAACGGTCATTTAAGTGTACTTTCAGGTAATGCAATCACAAAATTAAATTTAACAGGAACCTAAAGAAAATCAAAAGTAAGTAGGAAAAAACTGAGTTTGTTTCAATTAGCTAATAACCATTTTCTTTTTGACCCTTTTGACTTGGGCTATTATGATTTATGCAGAATGTAATGTCAGAAATTAATGCACTCTGTTCAAGATGTCAAATTATATTGGATTTGTCTAGATTACTATGTCAATCCTGTGATAAAATGGGGCATTCACCAGCGTCTCTATAGGTTGGATAGACGATGCTTATCTTCTAAAGTTCAAACTATATGCACTGACATTTTCAACCATAAGTAAGATGTCTATAACATATACCCTTCTATTCATAACAAGACAACATGCCCTCAAGTAATGTCCATAAAGTATTCCTGGCTGTTCGGTGAATGGCATTTATCTTGTGATTTCAAAATTTTTAAAATTTACATTTGTGCACCCACCAGATGGAGGTTCCTCTTGTAAACAAATAAACCTTTTGAACTGGAATATGTCATCGCTCATTTACATAGCTTGTCAGGTTTGAACCTTTTTTTATTTGATTCCCTTTTTGTCATTTACATGATTCTTCAATCATTTTGATAATCTTCATGCTTCTGGAAAAAGATGAGAATTGGGAAGCATAATTTTGAAAAATAAATTGAAACAATCACTTCTATATCAAAATCAAAATTTACAAATGTTTGACCAGGATCTAAGTTCCACATTCCAGACTCAAGGAGCATGTGTGGTTAATCTTAAAAGTTGCTCTTAAGTAACTTTTTTTGACAAACACGTTTAAGCTATTAGAAATTACTTTTTCAGGGAGATTTTAGTTCAAAAAATTGCTCTTTCAAAAAAATCTTTACTTTTCAAAAAATTGCTTCTACTTTTATTTCAAGCTTAGCCAAACATGCTCCTTCTAGTTTCACTGACAATTCTCTGCATACCTCAAGGGTCTTAAGGTGGGGTAGGGGGGAGTTTGTTCAGAAATTACCCAAAAGAAAAATAAAATTATAGCTACTTAAATAATTAGAAATCTTTTACATATGTCATGCTTACATTTTTCATGGCAAATCTCTACATATTTGTGCCTCTTATCCACAAATAGTTTCCAATTATCCATCATGATGTACTCACCAATGTTACTGACTTCAAAGTTGATTGTGTTTGGGGATTAAAGCATTCAATTGACAGATTGGTAATCACAGCATGAGAGCTATTCTTACTAATAGATTTTGCTAATCTTTGGGCTTAAATTCACTTGCTAATGCAGTTCAATTAAGCATTTCACAAAACCTCAAACCTAATTTGGAGCTTTTCCAAAAGCATTTTCAACTTTGGTAATATCAGTGTATTTGATGAACAAATTTCCTTGAGAAGCTAAAATTACAGGTTACCTGAGTCACAGTTCCTGATGCTATTAGAGGAGCCAAACCACAATCGGAGACACGAATAGCAAGTTCATCATCAAGGAGAACATTGGTGGACTTGAAGTTCCTATGGATAATAGGTGGCTCACAGACCTCATGCAGATACCTTCATGATAAAAACACAATTTGATACTCCATGAGTCGATATATCAGAATATAATAAAAGCATGTTAGTTTTCAAGCTACACTCACAGACCCACCAAGTAGGAGCTGAGGAGGGAAGAGAATTAACAGAAGTACAGTGCTAGCATTTTACAGCCTACATGTTCTGTTAAATCCACCTGACTATTACAACTTCAATATAGAACTAATGAGAGTGAGATTGATTCAGTTTAACACCTGTTCTCTCAAGTGTTAGTCGTGTTTAATATTACTATATTTTAACATCAGAAAAACATGCTCTGAAGATAACTGTCGTTCAGGGAGAGAGAAGCGAACATTGTTTAAGGCAAAATTACTGGAGGGAAATTTTATTCGCTCATGCTGACCAAAATCCAACCGAATTTTGTTTACATGTAGACGTTAAGAACACAGAACCACAAGCTGCTAAAAAACTGTTGCATTCGTTTGACTTACTCTAAAGCCCTTGCAGCTCCAAGAGCCATTCTGATGCGGGTATTCCAAGATAAATTCTTCTTAAATTCATCATCAGAATTTAGAGCATCCTGCAATGTTCCATTACTGCAATATTCATATATGAGAAGCCTTTGATCATGCTCTGCACAGTAGCCCATGAGTTCAACCACATTAGCATGGCGAATTTTATCAAGACTGTTAACCAGCTCAAGAAATTGATCGTCCTTCTGCTGGTTGGTAACTTTTTTGTCCAATTTCTTGACAGCGAGCAACTACAGAAACATTAAAAAAAGACCAGATGTAAGAACAGAGTATACAAGCTTTCTGGTGCACCTGAGTTAAAGATTGCTCGCCAGACAGAAAGAGGAATGTGCATGTGGGTAAAGCTATCCACGGGGAATCAATTCGTGAACAAGAAATCTTGGCATTTCTTTGCAGCTAAGAAAACTGCTGGCCTATTATATAGCTTCTAACGGAGCATTAACTGATATTTAAAAAAGAACAAATACGGAAACTAAAGAGAAAGGTACTATAGGAAAATAAAATTCATATTATTCATGCCCCAATAAATTATCGGAAGTCATACCTTTCCATCTGGAAGCTGTGCCCTGTACACATTACCAAGCATTCCTCCCCCAATAAGATTTTCTTCTGAAAAGCTATTCGTATATTGCTGAAGAGACGCAATTGTGTAAGCCTTCACAGAGGTTGCAGGAAGAAGTCTAGTCAAAGATTCTGTTGCAGTTGCTTCAGCTGCTGCAATTGGCTTTACAATAACTTTCTCTGACAGTAGAACTGGTGGTGGAGGAGGTGGTGGAGGTGGAGGTGGAGGCGGTGGTGGCGGCATCAAATCTAATTCAAATCTACTCATGTCTATCTCGTGATGATTTGGCTTAGGTGCTCCACTCATCTTTTTGTTATTCACCCCATGCTCACTCCATGGTTTGGGAACCGAACCCACTGCTCTTTGTTGATTCTCTTCATTTGGCCTCACAACTGCCACTATTGGAGCTGTTTACAGAATTAATACAATCCATTGGACATGGAAAACAAGGATGCTAAATAAATTGTATGATCTACCGAGCACTGAGAAAAAGCCAAATAATACAAATTACCTTTCTCTTTGTCATTGCTAGGTTGGCCCAAGGAACCACCATCTCTAGGATTCTCTCGGGTGCTTGTGAATGGAGCTATCTCATGCCGCTTTGGAGTTCTGTGAGTTTCTCGCCTTTTTTCGAGACATCTTGGCACAAAAAGCATGATTGCTAATACCAATACTATGAACAACAACACTGCTCCAATGGATATCCAAACTATCCTTTTTATCCTTGAAGACCTTTTCGACTTTACAGAATTTGATTCCTTTGTAGCAGTAGGTCCATCAGCCTGTTTTCCAGGTCTGCGTCCAGAAGTTGGTGGTGTTTGTTCAGTACTCGGTCCCAAGAAAAATGGCGGCGCTGGTGGTCGTGTTATAGTGGCAGCTGGTGGAGGTAATGGAGCAATACTGGTGTTGAATGGATTCCCAGCTTGCCTGTATGTTACAAACTAAATTTAATGGGCAGATGCATATAACATTGTGTACTTATTCAGTGAAATTGAAAAATGATACAACGGTATACATCACGTAGTTGCTTGGGTTCAAATGAGAGATGTAACATAGCCATAGGCCGGCCGGCCTGCTTCCCATCTCCTCCCAAACTGGGGAAAGAGAAGTGTTAGGTAAATTGTTGTCAAACGACCTTCCAATCTATGATGTAACTTGGTGTAATTTTAAGTCGGCATTGAACAATTGACTAAACTAAAAGTCAACTCCTCATAATGATACAACTCGACCTTAGAACCATTTGGGTCATTTGAAGCAATATAATTTTATTGAAGTTGCTCATAGCCCATTTCCTGACTCCCTAGATGACTATGGTATATTACCCTCTTAGTATCACTTGACCACCTATTGGGCTTGACCCATTGTTACACCCTAATCACACCATTATATATGCTGCATCCTTGGCCATGTCTCTACCTGTGTTTGCATTGTTTCTTCTCTTTGGTGAAGACGACGCTCCTTGATTTGTGCTCTCCTTCATTGTGCCTTTTTTCTCCTTCAAATTCATATGCCCGTGTGCCTACAATAACATCCCATTGTGTGTTCTACTTGAGCATCCAAGCAACCAGAGTTTTAGGTTCTTTGGTTCGATTTTGCGGTCCTAGGCTTATTTGAGGTTTATACTGTTTTGGAGTATACTGAGCCCGGAGAAACCGTAGTGATCCCTTATTCCACACTAACATTGGGCATCAGAGCTTGGTTGGCCATTTGTCCAGCCAAAATCGACCCAAAACGAAGCCAGATCGCGCGATTCCTTCAAAGTTCTGAACCTACAATCGCCAATTCCGACCAAACGGACACCAGTCGGAGAAACGGAGCATATACCCATACCCAGTAGATGGAGGCGCTCTTGCCTACGGTGATAGCAGCGGTGGTGCGTGGTGGCGATTCTGGTGGAGTTTTCTTCATACAGGTTGCTCTATTAATTTTCTGAACGTACTAATATCTTTAATTTCATGTTTCAGGTTATATAGAAAATTTTAGACAGTTTTGCCCTGGACGATCGATTTGTACATTTGCTAAAACTTTAGGGCGAATAGTGATGGCCCTAAAGCAGTAGATTCACATCTCTCAATTTTAGTGACCTTTAGACATTGTCCACTCTGGTAAATTGGCTTATCTCATTTAATTTCCTGCACTAGCGAGTTGTCATGTGGGGTGACAACAGGATTGGGGTTACCATGTGAGGTAATCATTGCATGTGCTAAAACCTAGGAACGACTTGCCTTCTTTGACTACATTGTGTGAAACTGTTTGGTTGAAATATCTTTTGTTTCACCGTTGATTTCATTAGATACCTAGACCTTACCCATTCAAACATTCCCTTGATCTAAGATCGAGAATCTTACAAAACTCTAGGAATCTAGAACGGTGTATAATATTTATGACCTTAGGTCTACTTTATGTGGTTTAATTGTGATTCTGTGCATTTTTTATTAATTCGTAAAAAAATGACAACTCACAATTATAATTTGAGAATTTTTAACGAAAAATGTGATTTTTCAATCTGGCAACAAAAAATGCGAGGTATTTTGGTTCAACAAAAGGTTTCAAAAACCATTGATGTCATTTTTTCTGCTGGTTTAAAGAACAAAAAGGAGTCGAAGAGCTTGCTTACACTTCAGTCATTTTACACTTGTGAGAAAAGTGGGTAAACTGAAAACCACTAAAGACTTTAAAAAAAATTGGAAGACTTATATTTTCTCAAGTCTACTCTGAACAAGCTTTATTTACTTGAGCGTTTTTTCAGTTTTAAAATGGATACACTAAAAAACTTTGGCAAAAGTTTGAGGACTTATGTTTGCTTAAGTTTACTTCTAATAAGTTGTACTTGCTTGAAAGATTTTTCAGCTTTAAAATGGATCCTTCAAAGGATCTTGATGACAATTTAGACGTGTCTAACAAACTTGCTCAAGATATTGTTCACTGTGAAGAGTCGGTGTCTAAAACCTACAAGGCTATAATTTTGTTTCATTTCGTACATGATGCTTATAAGAAAGTTAAGAATGTGATTATTAAGTACGGTAGGGACATTTTGAAACTTGAAATTGTCATCGACTCATTTAGAAGTAATGAGATGGAGATTAAAGCTGAAAAACATGATAAGAAAACAGTAAGATTCGCATGATGAGAGATAGAACTCGATTTAGGCAAAATAGTCATGACGAGTTCCAAGTAGTGGCGAGTCAAGTAATAATGGAGGTAAAAAGAAGGGCAGTGGTAGGTCTAGATAAAAATCTAGGACCAATGTTAAGAAATGTTATGGCTGTGAGAACACGAGGTATTTTATAAAAGATTGCTATAAAAAGAAGGATAAGCTAAAGGTAAGGAAAGAGATGAAGTAAATGTGTTGTCTTCTGTTTCCAATCCTGATGATGGTGAAATTTATATGATTACAAGTTTTGTTGCTTATCCTGCTGAATTGAATCTAACTGCCAATTCTTGTTTGCATGAGTGGATACTTGATTCTGGTGCATCTTTTAATGTGACATCACAATGACTTGTTTGAAAATTTACATGAATCAAATGACGTGTATATTGTGCAATGTGAGAATTCTGCTTATACTGTTGTTGAAATTGGTAATATTACTTTAAAGTTTGACATTAGTTGTGTATGCTTTAAAAGATGTTAGATACATTCCTGAATTGTCTATAAATTTAATTTCAGTAGGAAGACTTCACTAGTAAAATTGAAAATTGAGTTTTAAAATTGGTTAAGGGTGCACTTGTTTCCATTAAGGAAATCAAGAAAAATGATATTTATATTGGGGAAGTGATAAGAGGTTTAGATTCATCTATATCTTCTGCCAAGGCTGATCACACACATAAATGACATAATAGACTAGCACATGTGGGTATTAAGGGATTTAAACTTCTTAATAAAAAAGGTGTTTTTGGTAATGATTGTGTGTCTAATTTATCGTTCTGTGATCAGTGTGTGCTTGGTAAACATCATAGAACCTTTTCTCCGCGAGTGTTCATCAAATTAAAGGCATACTTGAATATGTGCATTCAAACTTGTGGGGTCCTGTTAGTAATCCCACCTCGGGTAGAAATATGTATTTTTTGTCTATCATTGATGACTACACGAGAAAAATGTAGGTTTACCTTTTAAAGGATAAGTCTAATACTTTTCACAGTTTTAATAATTGGAAAAGACAAGTTGAGGACGAAATTGGCAAAAGGAACAAGTTTTTTAGAACTGATAATGGCCTAGAGTTTTGTAATATTGAATTTGACAATGTGCAAAGAAAATGGAATAACAATGCATAAGATTGTTCCTTACACTCCCCGGCAAAACGGGGTAACTGAAAGGATGAACCATACTTGATGAAGTGTGTTGCATGATGTTAAATTCTAATGTCCCAAAGTCATTTTGGGATGAAACTATTATGAATGCTTGTTATTTGATTAATTTGACACCATCTGCTACATTGAATCATGATACTCGTGAAAATGGTTTGTAAACTAAGTGATTATTTTGTGTTTAGAACTTTTTGTTGTGCTACATTTTCTCATCGGAGTGAGAAAAAGCTTGAACCGAAAACTAGAAAATATGTTTTTTAGGTTACTCTGAGGGTGTCAAAGGTTACAAATTATAGGATAGAAGCCAAAAGGGGTTAAGATTGTTGTGACTAGAGATGTTACATTCAATAAGGGTGAAATGCGTGTCTTTAAAATTGAATCTGAACTTGTGAATAGAGAAGAACAAGGGCAAAGAGAGAGATAAGTTGAAGGTGGAGTTATAAAGACATAGTACAATTGTCCCTACTACTCCTAGTAAGGTAAAGACTCAGGTTCAGCAACCTAAGGTGGAGAACAGAGAGGAAGTAGCGATAGAAGAGCATCTTGAGGAAGAGAATCCCTTTGCAGATTATAGATAGGGCTACAGAGAGAAGATACTCGCGAGCACTTAGAAGATTTGAATACGAGTCTGAGTTAGCGTTTGCTCATGCTAGCTATGAGGAGCTAGTTGATAGAGAGCCAAAAACCTTTAAGGCGACGAAAAGTGAACGATCTAAAGAGTAGTTTAAGGCAATAAAAGAGGAAATGAGTTTCTTAGAAAATAATCAAACTTGGGAACTAGTACCTAGAAATAAGAATAAATCTACATTAGATTGTGAGTAATTAAGGTTAAGGAGAGTACTAGCACATCTGAACCCTTAAAATTTCAGTCTAAGTTAGTGGCCAAATGGTACACGCAGAAGAAGGGGGTTGATTATAGCGAGATTTTTTCACCAGTTGTTAAGTACATTACTAATGTGGTCATGCTTGTATTTGTTGCACATTTTGACTGGGAACTTGAACAATTTGATGTAAAAACTGATTTTTTACATGGTGAACTTGATGAGCAAATCTTTATAAATCAACAAAAAGATTTTAAAGACAAACTAAAACCTGATCACGTGTGTTTTTAAAAAAAAATCTTTATATGGCCTAAAGCAATCCCCTAGATAGTGGTATAAAAGATTTGATTCTTTTGTACTCACCATTGGGTTTCAAAGGAGTAAGTTTGATCGTTGTTTGTATTTCCAATATGATTATGCTAATAATGATTATTTTTTATTGTTATATGTGGATGATATGCTCTTAGTTGGTTCATCACCTAAGTGGATAAGCAAGACAAAAACAAAGTTGATTGAAGAATTTGACATGAAAGATCTAGGTAAAGCCAAGAGAATCCTATGTATGAAAATTGAAAGAGATAGGTCATATTATGCTTTATTTTTGCATCAACACTCTTATATTTCAAAGGTGTTAGAAAAGATTTGGCATGCATGATTGCAAACATATTACATTACTTTTAACTAATCATTTTGTATTGTCTAAAGATCATGCTCTTTGTAATGAAAAAGAAATAGAATACCTTAGTAAGATTCCATACTCAAATGTGATTGGATCTATCGTGAATTTAATGATTTGCATTGGACCGCATTTAGCCTTTAGTGTTAGTACCCTTAATAGGTAAACCTCTAATCCAAGTCCCGAGCACTGAGATGCCTTAAAATAGATGTTAAGGTATTTAAAGGGGACTAGTGATGTAGGTTTAAAGTTTGGTGATAATAAAGACTGCGTAAATTTAAGGGTTTTGTAGATGCGGACTATGCAAGGAATAGAGATAATAGAAAATCTACTTCTTATGTATTTACTTTATTTAACTCGTGTTGTTGGAAATCACAGTTACAACACATAGTAGCACTATCCACGACAGGATTTGAATATGTTGCTACTACTGAAGCAAGTAAAGAGGCTTTGTAACTTAGAGGTTCGCTTCATGAACTTTGTGTTTTAAATGACTGTAGTTATATATTCCGATGGCCAATCTTCTATACATCTATGCAAAATCCTGTTTTTTCACGAACGCGCCAAACACATCAATGTTAGGCTACATTTCATTAGAAATATTGTGTCTCAAGAAGTAGTAAGACTTGAAACGGTCCATACACAATATAATCCCTTAGACATGGGTACTAAAGTGTGGCTATTGGTGAAGTTTATAAGTTACAAGGATATTCTAAACATCGGTGGACCAATTTTATCGGTTCTCCTTTTGGAATTGTCACTAATGGGCCGTAATGTTTTTTTTTTTTTACAGGCCCTTTGAGACCAAGGTGGAGGTTTGTTAAATAAATTGTTGTCAAGCAACCTCTCGGACTATGATGTAACTCGATGTAATATTCAATCGGTATTAACCAATTTACTGAACTAAAAGCAAACTCCTCGGAATCATTCAACTCGACCTTAAAACCATTTGAGCCATTTGAAGCAATCTCATTTCATTAGAGTTGGTCATGGCTCATTTCCCAACTCCTTGGATGGCTTATGGTATATTACCTACTTAGTATCACTTGACCACCTATTGGGCTTGACCCATTGTTACACGCTAATCACACTATTATATATGTTGCTTCCTTATCTGTGTCTCTAAGTGTGTTATTGCATTGTTTCTTCTCTTTGGTGAAAACGGCGCTCCTTACTTTGTGCTCTCCTTCATTTTGCCTTTTTCTCCTTCAATTTCATTGCCTTTGTAGCTGCCTGTGTGGCTGCAATAACATCTCATCGTGTGTTCTCAGTCGGCATCCAAAGCAATCGGAGATTTAGGTCCTCCTTTGGTTCGGTTTTGAGTTCTAGGCTTGTTTGAGGCTTTGATTGTTTTATAATATACTGAGCTCAGAGAAGCCTTGGTGATCCCTCATTCCGCACTAACAAGAAGGTAAAGCACTAAAGGACAAGGCTAACCTGAACCAAAGTATGTATACATGCAAAAAACAAGTATCACATTAAATTAAAAATAAAACACTTATCATGTATACAAGCAAAAAACAAGTATCACATTAAATTAAAAATAAAACACTTATCTATCTCTTTTGCTATTTCTTTCTCCTCTATATTTCCTTTCCTCTCCCTTTCTTTTACGAAATATGGCAGAGAAAAAGTATAATTTGCCTCTGTTCGTGTTTCCTAAAAAGTTTATAATAATTTCTTTTTCTTATTCGGTAAAAGACAAACATTTACTTCAACCACACATTCATGACTACTACCCATTTATTATCCACACATTTTGTTGGACCTACTACTATTCCTCCTAAAAAGTAATAATTTTAGACGAACATAGGCTTTCCATCATGAGATGTTTTAACAAAGATGGTAGCATCCTCAAAGCATGCCTATAGAATGTGTGAAGTCAAATGATATGTATGGTTTAATCTAATTACATTGCCATTATCCTTTCTAGAGAAAGCAAGTTAAAACTTTTTGATAGTCGAGTAATCTGAAGCTGGAACATAAAAATTGATGAATAGTGACAGCAACAAAATAACTACTTCAGTGTTAAATCGTGTCAAATACAATTCCCAGAAGAAATTGGACAATAACAAAAAATAAAAAGAACCAGAAATCATGTATCCCTGGATCACTAATACGAGCTTGAAGAAGCTTTATAATCAAAGAAAATGATTCCTCGAACCCATCAACAGAAAACAATCAAATGGCAAGCATCAAATATATCCCTTTATAAACCAGTAAAACCTTACTGCTTGTGTTCTCAGTAATCTATGTTCGATTGTTAACTGTAAGGATGAAGGCTTTCTTAGCAGCCAAAGTAAACAAAAACGTGCTCTGATACCATAAACGACAGCTTTGGTGAAGCATGAATTGCACACTTTTATTCATTGGTAAAGCAGTTCATATATAGAGTACTACAAGCCCAAGTATGGAAATAATACATGCTCCAAATCAATGCTATAACAAACTTGTGACTCATATATGCAAGATAATATCAAGGACCTATTAAAGCCAATAACTATGGAGAGTATCTTGGTCTATCACAAACAACCCTGCCTACACTACACTAAGAAGGCTGATTGCATTTAAATTGAAGATAAAATGTGCTCCTCTGCTCTGTTCTAATTGCTTCAATGGTGTAGGCACACACACACACACACATCCTCATTGCTTTCTAAAATCACGTCAAGCTTCAAAGTTTCTTAGGTGTCAGTAAGAAATCATAACAAAATACGACATATATACGCATATAATCCATAAGTCATGCCAACTAAAAGCACAGTTTGATATGCAACCCACAGACCAACAAGATAAAGATATAATAAGCAATGTGCATAAATAGCCTACGGAGTCCATGAGTCGTATAAAGCCCACATCGCTTCTGAAAAAATTCAAAAGTAAAAGATTTAAATTTAATTAGAGTTTATAAACAGTGACACCCACCTAAAAGTGGGTATGCTCAACAACTTTGCCGGTATTGGTCCAGAAAACAGGTTGTTCTCTATATTTCTGTAGTTAAGAGAGAGAAAAAAGAGAGAAACTAATGGATGTTGATTCAGAAAAAAGAAATGATACATGAATATATTATGGCTAAGAAGAGTACAAATCTCTTAAGGGAAGATCTTGTAAAACATCAAGGGCTCCAGAAAGCTGATTGTTCTGCAAATGACTGGAAATCAAGAAGTCAGCTTCATTTACATAGACGAAATGAACATGACCAATCTAAATAAGTTGAATTACTTACAGTGTAGTAAGTGATGACAAATTTCTTAGTGAAGGGGGCAACTGCCCGCTCAAATTGTTACTAGACAAATCCCTGTACAAAGACAAAATCCCACATAAGTTGTTGACAACATGATAACCTAATTGTGCGAATAAATGTGCTTTTGTTCTTTTTAAAAAGGGATCATACAAATTGACCAAAGCGGTCAAGCCTTCAAATGAATCTGGAATTTCGCCAGTTAATTCGTTGTTGTTAAGAGACCTGAAACAAGCACCGAAAGTAGTTCACAATGATGCTAAAAATAGTCAAGAGGCACTCAGGGTACAAGACAGCGGATACAAAAACTTACAGAGCTGATAGCTGACTAATAGACGATAAAGAACTAGGTATACTTCCGGTAAACTTGTTATCTGAAAGAAAACTGACAAAGGTAAAGAAAGACCATCATAATCTCGCTTTAGTAGGCATCTGAATAAGCGAAAGAGCCAAGGTACTTGCATGCTGCAACTGTTTCTCAATTATATTTCAGTTACTTTCAACTTCAAGAAAATGATAGAACGTACAAGTTCTGTAATGTAGCAGGAAGCTCTGACGGAATGCTACCCCCAATAAGGTTGTTACTTAGTTCTCTGACACAAAATAATGGCAAAATTACCATTATCAATGTGAAAAGATAAACTCATGCAAGCACATGACAATGCATGTACATTTGCACTCAGGTACAATGCAATAAGGATTGAAAGAGGTGCACTCACATTGATTTGATAGAAGAAAATGTTCCTAAGCTGTCACCCAATTCGCCGTTCAAATTAGCCCCAATGAGTGTTCTATAAAAAAGAAAATTTTTAGCATTAAATTGCAATGGAACATCCACAGGAAATCAATTCAAGGAAAGGTTCATACATTGAACTTATGGTTGTACCACCATCACACTGGACACCTTGCCAAGCTTCACCACATGGGTCTCCACCAGAAGCAACCCATCCCGGTAGAGCAGGTGATTCGAACGCAACATATAAGCTATTTAGCGCAGCAACTAAACCAGTGTAATAAAATGCCAGACGAAAAATGTAAGCATCTTTCATAGGAAGGAGCAACTATAAACAAATAGATATGGCAAGCATATTATACGCTATCTTACACTAGGTGGTTGAAACTGATTCCTCAACCTAACTAGAAAAGTGCAGTACGGTTACTATAAAAACATAAATTGCAATTATACAGAAGTTAAAAATATTATAAATTTGCAGAAATTTTACTTAAATTTCACAGGTCAATATATATCTTTAAACTATCCAGAAAGACTGATATGTCGAACAATCCAGGAAGTTGAGGCCTGCGTTACTCTGTTAATATAAAAGTGATGCGTAAAAATTAGAAATTACCCTATCTTATTCTTTTAACACGTCCTATTTCCAGCAAACATCATAATGGCTTTCTTTATTCGGACTTACCATCATTAGGATTGGTAACTCCATAAGAAAATCGAATTGCGAAAACGAAAATAAATTCCACCAAAATCTTCAAACTCGAGCAATTTTCTACGGATCTGTTCCCACCCATTGATCCAAAACAACGCCCTTTTTCTTTAATCTACTCTTTCTATGTAAATATTATCTGCATCTCCCACATACAAAACACCCTCCAATCTGCAAAATGCAAGAGAGTAAAGTTATAAGAGATTAAAGAAAACAAAACACACTCCCAAATCCGTATCTAATTAAGTCCACAAACCACATAAAAACCCATGAATCACTGGTAATTAAACACCAAAATGCCCACAAATACATACTTAAAGCAAACATCTTGAGAAAGATTTAAGTAAAACATTAAAACAACCCATTAAAGTTTACCAAACTTGAAGTAAAGTAACAAGCAAAAAATGGCGTTCAATAATGGAAATTGACGAAGACTCTTGACTCCATAAAAGCAGCGTAGTTAAGCCAAAATAGAAAGTAAAAGTTAGTAATTAGCAAGTGCATTAAGTACCGAATAATTCTCTGAGTTTGAAGGGTGGATCAAGAAAGAGAATTAGAGAGAGAGAAAAAGCAAAGCCAGACCTTTACACTTAGCTGGAAAGCTGAAATTTTGGAAAGTTGCAGAAAGACGCTCAAACGCTTCTACAGCTCTCTCTACTTTATCTCTCTAGAAAAGGAATCGCAATGTGAGGGTGAGGGTGAGGGTGAGGGGAGTCATACATAGTACTTTTAAAATAGACTTGGTCACGCTCCTTAATTTTCATTTTAATTTTCAACAATTACATTTTTTTCCCAATTGTCTTTTTAATATTAAAAGACAAAGATATTATTAAATAAATAATACAATTAGATAATATTATTTTGTTTAAAAGACAATACTATTTTTTTTTGTTAACAAGTAAATCAAACACTTCTCACTTAAAATTTCAAAATCAACAACTATTCTTATTTATTTATTCCAACACAATAAAAATTCTCTCATTTTTCATCTACTTCAACCTCAAAATCTCAAAACAAGAAAAAATTTATATGTATCACTTCAAATCGATAAGTATGTTTATATATGTTTAATTTCATTTTCGTTAAATTAGTGTACGTTTTTAATCGATAAATCTTATTTCGACATAGTTTAACATGCAAATAAATTTTTTAACATATCTATATTTTTTGTAAATATAAACAAGATAAAAGTTCAACTGCATGTATATTAATGGTAATAATTCCGACCAATCTTAACATTCGGCTATTAAACAACTTTAGGCAACCAACGGTTAATGATCATGTGCTAAAATTTTGGAACGATATATAATATAAATCACAAATGTATAATACTCACCTATCGTCGATAAGAGCTGCTAACTGTCTGCCAGATGGACAACCGTCTGGCCGGGATGTTCGCCAATGATGCATCAGTAGGCAGCGTGTCTCCCATCTCCTTATAAATCGGGTACCCAAGAGGGGGCAGTCTCGTACATCCAGATCTGTAACACATACAATTATTATATATAAATTAAGTATAAAAAATATTATAACGTTAACTATGTTAAACATTTACCTGCATTGTCAGGGACAATCTATAAGTATCGTACTTACGTAAGGATACATTAAGCTTCAAGTGTGATCTGGTGAAGACGTGTACCGTGTCCTCGAAATATCTTCAGCTCCACGGATAGCTGTTGAATGCATCGATGTCGTCGACAACTTCCAAATGGAAAAGGTCTTATCGCAATCTTCAGTGATGACACATCGACACGCTCTCAAGGATATGGACCATAACTTTAATCTATCCAACATCGGTCTTATTCCCTGTTTGCACTAATCAACTGTGGTAGAAGCACAGTCCCTTGTCCCTGAAAATACGCGTCGTACAACCTATTGCTTCTTTGAGTACCGTTAATAGTTGTATCTTCGTCCGTAATCTTCAGTCAGTCATCATGACAAACTCAAACATAAAAAAATAGTGACCTTGCCCCCCGAGGTTGAAGTGGATGGTATCGCCGTCGACTAGTCTAAGCAGTCAACACAATAATGCATCAATGATTTGCTCGACGTACTGCACATCTCTCAATTGATACAGGAGTAATAGAAAGGACCGATGCAGCATATCTCCGTGCTGATCATCTAGCAACTCCAATACAGCGGTAAAACTATCAAAACTGCTATTACAATTACATTTTCTTGCAGTATGTCTCAACTCCGCATCTAAATGGCACTTCATCCTACCAAAATTCAAATATTAAAACCTTCAACAAAAGATAATAGAATAAATCATAATCTTGGAAAATTAAACGAACTAAATTGTAACTACTAAAAAGAATGTAAAAATTAAAGGGGAATAACAAAAAAAAAAATTACATACAAAAAATAAATAAAAAAGAAAAATAATTTAAAGAAAATAATAAAAAATATAAAAACTATTTCAAATTGAAAAAAAATTATGATAAATGGAAAATACTAAAGAAATTTTAAAAATTCTCAATAAATTAAATTAAATACGAATTAATGACCAAAAATTAAAAAGAAAAAATAAATGAATGAAAATTATAAAAATAAATAGAAATAAATAAAGCAAGAATATTATAAATTATTTTAATTGAAAAAGAAATTAATTTTTTAATAAGAATAAAACAATTAAGGAATTTTTAAATTATTACTAAACAAATTAAAATGAAAAATATTAAACAAAAGGAAATTATAAAAATTAAATAAATGATATAAATATTATTTGATTAAAATTGAAAAAAATAAAGATTTGTTTAAAAAGAAATTTAAATTGAAAAAAGGGAAATTTTTTGGTAATTTAGTTAAAAAGTATATTTAATTTGGTAATTTTTCAATTTAAAATTCTTTATTTAATGTAAAAAAAGAATTAAATATCTTAATTTATAAATTAAAAAAAAATCTGGGCTGAAAAATCGGCCCAAATACTATTAACAGTTGGCGTTTGGGCTACTCTCGCCAGAAATCGCCATTTCCAACGAGACTGAGTTATTTTTTGGCAAATTCAACACTTAAATCACTACTACACTTAGCAAATGTTTGGCCCCCATTAAATTTTAATTCATTTTTTCTCTCTTCTTAATAACCTCACATTCTCTCATTAAAATAATATTACAAATAAATAAAAAAATTCTCATTACTTTTTAATCACATATTCTTCAAAAAATATTATTTCAAAATCTTTTTTTTTTCAAATAATGGAGCTCAAACAAGAGCTCAATAATTTTATCTAAACAATGAAGAATAAACATTATAAATATCATAAAATCCACACATTTTCAAACATCATAATAAAAAAATAATCTCATAATCTACAAAAAAACTTACCTTGTTGAAGATAATGTCGTCGATACTAGGTTGTGTGGTGGTCGGACTATGAGGATGGCGACTTTGATTGGATCCCGATTGTTAGAGACTGTGTGAAAAATTTTTTGCCTCTCAATTCTTATTTTTCATATGCGGGTAAAAGCAGCTTTTGGTAAATTTATACTATTTTATACAATTAAACTTTTTTTTCACTGGTCAAAGGCCATTATAAAAATATTCCATGTATTTCCTCTACATGGCTATATGTTTAGACATAAGTAGCAGATCCCACGTGCATTTTTTTCGTTACTTTACAGTTTTATTATAGGGACAAGATGCGTAGAAAATTCGTTGGAGGTTACCTAATTTCAAGTTTATATTATCTAACTTGTATTTTTATTTCAATTTAGCCCATATTACCAAAATTCACCAAGTTGATAACATGGCTAGCATAATTCATGATTTGACCAATGAAATTCGTGACGTGGTTGATAGAACAGAATGTGCATGAAAGAATCACTCTTCTAACATAAAATACAGGAGATTCAACAATTCGATCTGGTTGATAGAAGGGAATGTAAACGAAAGAATCACCCTTATAACATAAAATGCGGGCCTTATAACAATTCGATCTTTTAGCATCGTAAAGTATCACTAACAACTATAATTCTTGCTCGACCTATCACTTGTGGATTAATTTGTTCAAACTTTTAGGCAAGATTGAAACTTTTTTTGTAAGCTTTGATCCACGTATGAATTGGAAGATGAAACAAGTAAGAACATTTCTGGAATGTTATCTAC
The DNA here is from genome assembly GCA_903798385.1 of Fraxinus cuspidata. Classification (NCBI taxonomy): domain Eukaryota; kingdom Viridiplantae; phylum Streptophyta; class Magnoliopsida; order Lamiales; family Oleaceae; genus Fraxinus; species Fraxinus cuspidata. Next base: position 52,780 of record CAIGRP010119393.1, read on the forward strand.
AACACTTTGTTAGTATCAATCGTGTTCGAGCTTCTCATAATTTGCAATGGAGTGAGGCCACTGGACAAAGTTGGTTGAGTTGGTTGTGGGCATCAACGTATAAAAGTTGGGTTTACAAATGGATGACTAAATTGAAAGTAAAATAAAAGTTGGTAATTAAATTTAAATAATGAAAGTCTAGTTACCAACATGAAACAAATCGCTAAATTGGCCGACTTCTACTGAAATTTCCGTCAATAGAGAGTTGTTGTTCCTTAAATGGGAGAGTGGAGTTCAATCTGGATAAAGGCGCGTGAAACAACATGTTAATTAATTGTTTATTATTTGCAAATAATACTAGTTGGTAATAATTGGATGAGTTTAAAGAAAAAAGTAAAATTACAGTCGTCTAAGCCACGCAAGTCCATATGCTTTTTTATAATTGAAAATTGTAAACGAAATTCAAGATTCTTTCATTGGTTTATCCCCACAGACATTTTCAAACGTAAATTTATTGGACAGTCTTAAAAAAGTTAAAAGAGCATCTATCTATCCTTCTATCTATCTCGACGAAAAATAAATTATTATAAATTAGATGCAAATATTATTTATCCTCTTTTAACTGATTTTAGTTGGATGGACAAAAGCCACTTTAGTATATGGGGCCGGATTGATGTAATTTTTTTAACAAATTTTGTTGAAAAGTCATTATTTTAATGTATGCGTGGTTAAAATAACTGGATAATTCATAAGTTTACGTATAAAAATAATTTTAAGGAGATTGTATAATTGAAAATAAATTTGGAGAAAATAATTTTTTTAAAAAATGTATGAAAATGAGTTATAAGCCTGATAATCCAAAAACATTCAATACTGAGTCATGATAATGAGACTTATTGGTTAATTGGTTGACTGACGCTGACACGCCTAAATATGATATAATATCTTTTAATGATATAAATTGAGAAAAAAAAAATTAGCCACGAAATGTGAGTTTTTATAATCGATTTAAACTATAAATTGATAGAAATAATTGATAGATAATCGGATAGTATTTGAAGATTTCATGAAATGCATGTAGAAAGTGACTTAATCGATTATAATCAAGTTATAAGGAATTGGTGTAATAAGCACAGGTGGTTAGTGTAAGCTAAACAGTTATGATATTCATTGATGAATAATAAATTTAATTCAAATATTAAGACACATTGTATACTTATCAACCAATTGATTGATTTTCACGTTTCCAGCGCTTAATACATATTGAGTATCGGTACTAATTGAATCATTTCTCTAGTTTTTGAACATTAAACAAAATTGGGCTAAAAGTGAACTTATTTTAAAAACATTGTAAAAACATATTGTATGCACTTATTGTAATATTTGTAACAAAGTATATTACGCCCTTTTGTGATACCTGTACACACTATGCCTATTTTGGTTTCCATTTGTCAAAAACTCATTTTTTAAAAATTTGTTTTCAATCACACATTCTCATATAATGCAATTTTACACGTAAATTCAAAAATTTTCCTTAAAGGGTATTTGGTGGGGATTAAAATTAGATTTTTAGTAGATTGTGATAGAAGTTTTTGAAAATTGTAGTTGAAAAGTTATGGGACCCATGAAAGATGTGGTTAATATTGATTGTTTGATTTTGACTTAAATTAAAATCTGATTTTAATATTACGCCCTTTGTGATACCTGTACACGCTATACCTATTTTTGGTTTCCATTTGTTAAAAACACATTTTTTAAAAATTTATTTTCAATCACACATTCTTATATAATGTAATTTTACATGTAAATTCAAAATTATTCCTTAGAGGATATTTGGTGGGGATTAAAATTAGATTTTTAGTAGATTGTGATAGAAGTTTTTGAAGTGTGTGGTTGAAAAATTGTGGGACCCATGAAAGATGTGGTTAATATTTATTGTTTGACTTTGACTTTGACTTAGATTAAAATCTGATTTTAATCTGTACCAAACATTGCCTTATTTTTTTATTTCACATGATTAAATTCTTGTTTAGTCAATTTATTGTGCCTAGGTTGAATTATTTATACTCGGTTAACCTTAAACTGAGTTGCTCATTGCTCTAACTCCAAAGGTCATTTTGCAAAGCAAGACTGATAAATGTTAACCTTTACATTTATTTGGGCTTAATATCTTGCTACTTTGTTTGTTTTTACGTCGAAGGACGGATCTTGGTGAGGAGCCATGATTTGGGATAAGATGGATATTGGTAAAGGGGACTTGATTGGGAAGAAGAACAGAGAAGATACATCATTTCAAGAGAGGTCAAATGAGGTTGAGAAAATAGTCAAGAAGGTGGAACGAGAAACTAGGAAAAATGGGGAGAAAATTCGAATCAAGGACAATATGAACAAAATAAGAAATTTAGGGACTAAATGACAAAATCGTAAGTATGAATAAATGCAATCGCCAAATCTTTAAGCAAATTGCTTCGAATAATGCTATTTATCATTACGATGATAAAATATCGATGATGTAACAATCTATACGAAAAATGAGATTGAAACAACTCAATTTTTATGAGAGAGTGGGAGGAGAGAGAGAAAAGTGTTAGGGATAATTGGTTGTCACATCATTAATATTCCATCATCATGATAATAAACAGTATTACTCAATTGCTTCCTCAGTCCTTGTTGATTTTCATACGAATTTGAGTGTCTATGCTCAGGGGTGGCAAAATGGTCGAGTAGCCCGTCGATTCATCTGCCCGGCTCGTCAAAACTCAGCCCATGGAATGCTCGAGCTTGTTTCGGGACTAGCCAAGCAAGGCTCGACTTGTCGAGCTCGCGAACGGCTCGTGGACATGTAAAAAATGTTATAAAAAAAAAAACTCTCAAACTCATGGGCTCGACTCGTGGGTAGATAGACCGAGCCGACTCAGTTTGACCCATTGCCAACACTATATACACTCATCCACTCATTCTCTTGAATTTTGTGCTTCTATTCTCATGACAAAGAAAGGCAGTGGCTGACCCGGGAGGGTCCTGAGGGGTCACGTGCCACCCAACTTTTGAGAATTTTTATTTTTATAAAGTAATGTTTAGTATCGATTGAAATATAAATTAAAGTCAACAATTATTTTTAATAACATATTTCAAGGAATCCATAACTATTTAACTTTTATCAAAATTTACTAAAAATTTGATTTTAATATCCACCAAATAGGGACAAAATCACAATAAATTTGAATTTCGATAACATGCTAATTTTAAAAATTCACCGACCATCGTACGCTAATTGAATCTACAAATTGCTTATATCATCTCAAAACTTATTTTGAGAACTATATTATGAGTTAATCGAATAGTCCAAACAGATATAGAAAATAATTAAAAATACGTTAAACGTAAATCTTAAAAGAAAAACGTCTAATTCACATTTTTTTAAAATTTAATTATTTCATTAACATTTATTATTTTTGCGATACAAATTTCTCAATGTAATTTTCATCATTTTATTAGAAAATTTTATATAGAATATGACATCAAAAAATTTCGAAATTTTACATCCGAAAAAGTCGTATCCCA
>CAIGRP010119402.1:0-70795 GCA_903798385.1 Fraxinus cuspidata
TTAATGAGAACTCCAAACTTTCTTTATAACTGTGCTATAATATTATATGAAACTGTAAAAAAAAACCAAAAAAAAAAAACAAAAAAAAAAAAAAGAACCAAAATAAAAAAAGCACAAAACTGTCTGTATCGTCATCATCATATGGGTATGGACAGAAGAATCCATCAAGCCATCAAGTTTGAATCGGGTCACTTCCACATCAGCAACTTCCGGGTTCACTGACCTGCCTTGATCCGGGTCTGAACCCGCTCGAACTCCGAGATCCGACAGGGTATGGTAATCCCACCCGGATGATCAAACCCGTATTCTTTTTCGGACTCCTTCAGCAAATCACCAAATGAAGGGTGATTAAAATACACTACAGGAACCAAAACTCTCTGAAAATCCCCATCTTTCTGGCCCACGTAGACTGCTAAATGTCCCTTCGGAACAGTAAAGGGATTTTCTTGAACCGTTTCTTGCCCGACCCGGCTGTATCCAGAAACCTGATCAGTACCAAGGTTCTTGGAGCTCATTATGGCCTTGGCTATCCTCCTAATAAGGCAGGTCCAGTCGAGGAATCTTGAAATGGGCCTAACCCGGAAGCTCCTAGGTCGGTCCAGCAGCCGATGTTCCTCCAGAGGTCTTTGTCGCCGGGAAACTCGCCGAAAAACACGTCTGAAAAGAGTGTTCACCCTGTGTTTGAGTAAGAAACCTCGAATCTTTCCCATAATTTAATCAAGAAAAGAGAAGAATAAAGAAGTGGGTAAGGGTCGAGCAAGCAGGACTCGAAACTTTCTTTGATTCTAAGGACAAAAGTGTTTATTATGGGTTTTGAGGTTGAAACTCGGTTGGCGGCGGCGGCGGCGGCGGCGGCGGCTGAGAAAATGAATAGGAGAGTTTGTGGCTAAGCAATTATATAGGCAAGGAGACTTGAAACTTGAAAGGTTCAAACAAAGAGGAAATTTATACATAGAAGAGAGGGTACAAAATAGAAATGATTTTTTTTATTTAAAAGCCTAAAAAGAATAAAGTATTAGGCCAAAAATGAAAATAAAACAAAGAAGAATTGTCTACTACTAAGTTCTAACCAAAAGAAAAAGTATCGTTATTCATATGCACCCATCAAATAAATTTACAAAGACTACAAACCAAATAAAAAGAGCGTGCTTTATATGGAGTGTTATCACTTGTTCATTGTTTTCGATGGAAGGTGGAGCCGACGAGTTTGGGACGAACTGCTACTATTTGGGACCATTGGTACGTGATTCTAACTCGTTTAATTAGTTTATAAATCTCGTTCAAACTCGTTTAATTAGTTTATAAGTCTCGTTGAAACTCGTTTAATTAGTTTATAAATTAAAAATCTCATTAATATTAAAAAAATGAGTAGTGCCACATAAAAGGTCTAAAATTCTAAGTGTCTATTAATAATATTATTCAAAAGAATAATATTGAATTATAAAAAGTATGTTTGAGCCCACTTTTTTCCTAAAGAATGTATTTTAAAATAGTGAATTGATGGAAAATGTGCGATTGAAAAATAAGAAAAAATTTTGAATTTACATATAATATTATTTTATTAAAGAATGTTTTGTTAAAAGAAGAGAGAAAATATATATTTTGCCCCCGTTTGGCCCCATTAATATTTTAAGACATTTTTTCTATTTTCTTTTCAATTGTATATTTTTCAACAAAATAATATTAGTCGTAAATAAAAAAAGTATTTTCTTTTTTTTGACCACACATTCTTCCAAAAATTACTATTCAAAAATATTTTATTTTCAAAAATCCCAAGGGCCAAACGAGGACTTTGAAAATAATAGGGATCAAACAAGTCAAAAATGTTGACTAGTAAGTGAGTAGTTATTTCAACTCGCTTTAAAAAAAATCATTTTTATTTTCGCTAATTTTCTTCTCCTACGAAGTATCCTCTTGATCGTGGAGAAGTACAACACGAAATGACAAGGAAATTACGCACATTAATATTTTGTTGATTTTCAAGTTAAATTTGACTTTTTAAATTGTTGTTAGAATTTGGTTAAAGTGAAGTGTTATGTTTTGATTGGGTGTTAATGTTCAATGTTATATTTGTGTAAATTGGTGGCATAACATTCAAAAGTATTTTCTCCCAAAAATAATTTAAAATCTATTTCATACAATCTGCCTCGAATTTCAAAGTAGCAGGCACGTGGGTTCCTCTTCTTCTTAATCTCGTATTACTATTTTAATAAATCTCAATACGGACGTTTTCTAACTTTAGAAAGGAAAGAGATGAAACCATATTTTTAAGAAACGTGAGAAAGTCGTACTTTAATTTGTTCGTCATTCATTTTCAAGTTGTTACAGTCAATTGTCTTGAAAAAAGAATATATATATATATTTCTTCATTTTTTTTAAAATAATATACTAAGGCATGCGTTTAATTATTTTTATAGTCTCTTATGCAAGATCTTAAGTTTCCTATTAAAAAAATGATAAGTATATAAATAAATAAGAAAAAAAGTCTCCCAAGCAAATTGTATAAATATCCGTACATACGGTCTTGTACTGTATTGTTCGTGCCCAGTGGCTTTGGAAAAGTCTTTGTTATTTGTGGGCCAAGGTTGGCCCACTTTCGCTAAAATCCAGACCTTTCCAAAGCCCGACGTTTGACTTTTTTTTGTTTGTTATTATATTCAAGCCGTCTCTATCAATTCGGAAGAAAAACATTATTAATTAGAAAAAAAAATAAACAAGATTCGATAGAAAAGATGTTTTGATTGCAATCAGAACCTTATCATATTGTCTATCGCGCTATTAAAAAAAATCATCTAAAGTGCGATTCAGCACCCCGTGTGATTTTGCTAAGAATTAAATTTTAATAAAAATTGATTAAATCTATAATTAAAAATTTTATAAAAATTGTGAGCTCATAAAATATGTGATTAAAAATAAATTTTAAAAAATAAATACCAAACATGAAATTATTATCTCGACGTTTATCGTATTGAAATTTGAACAATAGATTGGATATGTTTTTGGATGAGTGTAATGAGCTTTTTAAATGGTTCGATTTTATTTTCTATTAATAAAAAGAGGGAGTATGCCATATATCTACTGTTTAAATTGTTCAAATACTCGTGCTTTTTAAACACTTGTTATGCTAAATTACTTTGGTTCTGAAATTATTTGTCCTTTTATCCTCAATTCCTACTTTCTCACTTACCCACCTTCAGTTAACAATTTTGCTACAAGTACAAGAACAAATTTGATAGAATTCTTACAGAAAGACACTTTGACATTTTTTCATTGGTTTATGACACAACAAACGTAAAAAAATGCACCATACACGTGATGCCAATGCAACATCTGTATCATTTCTATCAATAATTTCCTGTACATATGGAATTATTCATTCGTTAAATGTAACAAGTTGCACGACATTACAATCAGGACGAATTTTCAAGCATAGAAAGAGTTCAATACTATCAAATTTGTGGTATTCTGATCATTTATTGATTGATTAGAGTGTGTAACAAATCTCTAGCCGTGTTCTAACTATATATGTGGTTAATAATTATAATATATAATTACCTTCACGAATGAATAAATTAAACAAAAGTTATTCAATTTATCCGGACAAATAATTAAATATTGCATGTTTGTCTGGTTCTTGTTTGGCTATATAGACAATTCAAAGAAGTCAACTTCGACGAGTTAACTAATTCCGCCACCATTTAATAACCGTACAATATCCCTATTTTGAGACTTGAATGGTCCAATTAAGCTGGCTGCGCGTGACTGGAATTTGGCAAGGAGATCACCAGACGCGTACGGAATGCCAGTTGAGGAGAGAGATACTAATTGTATAATTATAATGGACAATCATGACATTAGTCTACATTATTCATTTTAAAAATTATTTTATAAAGAGAATTGTCAACAAAGATTGTTCAAATAACTTTATTCAATGTGGAATTGACATTTATTTTGACTACGTGTGAATTTATTATTTCAAAACTCTTCGACTAAATTATTAAATTCAAGGACATGAGATGGATATAAACCTATAAAGTGTAATATATATGCAAGGTCGACCTATAATTTTATTAAGGCATTCAAAACATTGAGATAAAAGAAGTACGAGTTTAGAATTGTGAAGAGTGTAAAGGATAAAAATACAGTTTTTTGACACTATTGTGAAAATGGAACGCGTTGCATTATGGAGCGAACAAGAGAAAAGTGAGAAACTCCTCGTTTTTTCCCAACGATCTTGTTTTTCTTTCGTTGATTCTAATGGCTATAGGGTATCATTTTCATCACCAAAATATTAGAGGTAAATCTAGCATTTACACGGTAAACATGCTTTAAATATTAGAATTAATAAATATTTATGGGTTAATAATGAATTTTTAGTCAACTTTGATAGAGTCGGTTCTAATTAAAATTGTTAAATTAGGCTATAATTAATAATTGTCAAAGGAGTTTACAATAGGATAACAAGTTGATTAAATGGACATTTATGTGAAATGAAATAAGTTTCTACTCTCCAGATAGAGTTTCATGAAAAAAACTTTAAATGAGTCTTTAGGTTGCGTGTTTAAACAATTGATAATAAATTTCACATTGAAAACAAGGGAAAAAAGGTAAACTAGTTTATGAATTAATCTACTTCCTCGAGTAGTAATTATGTACAATCTTCAGTGACTGTAATTAATTGTCTAACTCCAATCTTACTCCAAAATCTCTTATATAAGAAGCAGAAGTCAAAACAAGTCATCTCAAACGTGTCCTAAATCTTCTTATTTTCTGTCCAAATTCTATTCTACATTCGACATTTGATTAAAACTTATCAAGTGTAACATATAGGCGTTGAATATTCAACTATATACGCAAGATCGACGTGTGATTTTATTAGAGCAATCACTACATTGAAGCAGGCAAAGGGCAAGGATGCATTTTTCAACATTATTTTGAAATGGATATGTGCAAATTCGCAATGTGAAGTTGACAAGAGAAAGGTAAGAAAAGCTCGTCATCTTCGTCTTTTCATGTTGATCTTATTTCTCTTTCGACGATTCCCATGACATTAGGGTATCATTTTCTTCACCAAAATATTAGAAGTTGTTAAATGATAAATATCACATCGAATAAAAATATAAAAAATAGACCAACATATAAAGATTTAGGCTATTTCTCCTAATGAGGTTGACCATTTAAGATTGAATTTTAAATCTTAATACCCAATAAGTAATTCGATCCGATTAAAACTCAAAAAATGAGCACGCGATTTCAATATTGATTTGCTAACGAGTTATCGTCATGTGTGGACATGTTCAGAAATAAATCACACATCGAATAAAGATGAAAATATAAATCAACATATAAGGGTTTGTACTACTCTCTTAATAATGCTAACCTTTTAAAAATGAAACTACAAGCCGTAATAGAAGTAAATCTAGTACTTACATGGTAAGCATGCTATAAATGTTAGAATTAATAAATACTACTAAATAATGTTGTTTAAAGACGTTTACTACTATAGTTACTATATATATGTGACGATTAATGATTCGATGCATGCGACAATAAAAGTTACTACATTAATGTTTCAAATAACTAATAGTCACATGTATGCCACGTAGGACGACTACAGTAGTGAACAACTACAAATATCATTACTCAATATTATTAGGTTAACAATGAATTTTTAGTTAACTTTGATAGACTTTTTATGCTGGTTCCATGTCTAATTAAAAGTGTTAGATTATGCTATAATTAATGATTGTCACAAAGGAGTTTACAATATGATTAAGCTCTTGTTTGAGATCCATTTTTTTCATCAAAATGTATTTTTCTACAATGATTTGACCTCATTTCAATTACACATTTTAAAATAAAATAATATTACACTCCAAATCAAAACTTTTTTATTTATTTTTTAACCACGCATTCTCCATTATAACACTATTGCGAAATGCATTTTTCAACAAAAATGGGGCTCAAAACAACCCTTAAATTGATATTTATGTGAATTCGAAGAAGTCTTTTACTCTTTATAGAGTTCCATGGGAGAAATTTAGCATGTATCTGGCCCCAATTTCGAGGAAATTATAAATTTTGGAATGGTGATTGACGGAAAAATGTATGGTTAAAAGGTAATGAAAAGTTTTAGATTTGTGTGTAATATTATTTTATTGGGAGAATGTAGTTAAAATTAAGAAAAAGAAAAAATTTAAAAAAATTAATGGGGCCAAACAGTAGCTTAAATGAGTCTTTTGATAATGAATTTCATGGTGATAAAAGAAAAAGTGAACTAGTTTATTAATCACAATAATGCTATATACACATTTATTTTCTTACATTGTTTTTAACATTCTCTTTGTTTTTAAAAAATTGTGGGTAAGAAAAATGTTTTTTTAATTGTTTAATGGTGTGTTGTCACGTGATACAACAAAAATAATGATGTATAAAATGATATACCTGTAGCATGAATCATGATTGTATAAAGTAACGTACATCCTGGAGTTGTAATTAGAATCTTGCTATAAGTACAGAAAAATTATACAGAATTGATACAGGAATTTAGAATGGAGGGAATATATTCAAAATGGGAATAGGGAAAACAACACACATTCGGACATGATGCTACCATTCAAATTCACGTTAAAAATATGTGAGTTATGCCTTGTACTTGCAGCATTTTTCTTGTAATTATGTTCTGCGCTCCATGCTCGCCAATAGGGCCAAAGGGTGGGCTAGCCCTATGAAGGGAACATTTGACACTTTAGGGACGCATTGGACGCTGTGTATGATCTAGACAGTTACACTGCGTTCAATTTAAAATTGAGCAATCAGTACTCAAGATTTTCCAAGCTTTTAGGGTTCATAATCATTCAACCAACAAAGTACAATCAAGTTCCAGTTTACCCAACAAAGTTAGTATAATACATACTGATTATTGGTTACAGAGTGTTGTAGCTTGAGATACGTTAGCTGTAAAGTTAGAAACGAAATTGTCTTGAAGAGACCTGCTACATCATGTCTCACTTGATTTTATCATTGTTTAAATTTCTTTAATTTTTTGTCAAAATTCTACTCGATATTCGATAGTCGGTAAAACTCTAAAGCGTAACCTATAGGGATTGAATATTTATATATGCAAGGTCTACCTGTTATTTTAATATAACAGTGAAATAAGTATGAGTTTAGAATTGTGACGAGCGCAAAGGGCAAGGATACGATTTTTGACATTGTTGTGAAATGGAATATGTCCATTGTGGAGTGAATAAGAGAAGCGTCATAGAAGCTCGTCGTCTTCATCTTTTTTTCACACCAATCCTATTTCTCTTTCGATGATTCTATCGACTATAGGGTATTATTTTCATCACCAAAATATTAGAGGTAAATTTAGCGTTTACATGGTAAACATGCTTTTAACTGTTGGAAATAATAATTTTTTATGGATTAATTACAAATTTTAGTCAACTTTCAGAGTCTTTTTAGGTCGGTTCATGTCTAACTAAAAGTGTTAAATTAGGCTATAATTAATCATTGTCGAGGGAGCTTAGACCATCTCTAAAAGACTCTTTATCTTTAAAGAGAATCTTTGACACAATAGAGAACATCTTTAAATTTAAAGGATATAATATTTTATACACTCCAACAAACTCTTTATGTTTACTCTTTATTTTATTTTTCTCAACATTTATTTCTTCGTTTTCAATTAGTATATACATTTTTAAATGTCACTAGCTAAAATATTCTATACAATATTAATAATTTAAATAGTGAATCATAGAAACTTGCAAAGTTATTAAATTCAACCTCGATATAATACAAATAAGAAGTGAGTTTAGATGGGTTAATTATACAGATGGTCACCCAACGTTATAGTTGGTGTCACCATGGCCACTGAACTTAATTTTGTTTCACCATGGTCACTGAACTTTATAATTAGTGTCATCATGGCCATCCATTTAATTTTATTTCACCAAAATCATTCAATTGCATATAACGTTTTACTATGGCCACCCAATTTCATATAATATTTCATCATGACCACTCGACTTCTTTTTACTATTTTCATTAATTTTAAAAGGGGTAAAACGGTAATTTTACATTATATATGTAAAATAAAATTAAAAAAAACATATAAAAAAACTTTCAATGTTTATTTTAAAATAAATTTTTTTATTTTATTTTATTTTTTAAAAGAATATTTTTTTAAAAAAATAACTTTTTATTTTATATTATTTTTCTAAGTAACTTTTTTTAAAATAAGTTTTTATTTTATTTTGAAAATAATTTTTTAATAAGTTTTTATTTTCTTTTATTGTTTTAATTAACTTTTTTAAAATAAGTTTTTATTTTAAAATTTTTTAAAAATTATTTTTTATATATAATGCAAAATTATCGTTTTATCTCTTTTAAAATTAATGAAAATAGTAAAAAGAAGTCGAGTGATCATGATGAAATATTATATGAAATTGGGTGATCATAGTAAAACGTTATATACAATTGAATGACCTTGGTAAAATAAAATAAAATTAGGTGGCCTGGTGATACTAAGTATAAAGTTTAGTGGCCACGGCGAAACAAAATTAAGTTCGGTGGCTATGGTGACACCGACTATAAAGTTGGGTGGCCACCAGTGAAATTAACCCAATGCAGATAGTTAAACTAATTCTCTATTTTAAAAATTAAAATAAAGAGTTTTTTTAATCTAATTTACGATTTGACATTTAACATAAAGAACATTCACTTTTAAAGAACCTATCGAAGATGTTCTTACAATTGTATAATAAATTCATTAAATGAACATTCATGTGGATTGCAATAAGTCTCAAATTTATGGAGAGATTTCCATGGAAAACTTAAAAGAGTCTTGTTATATTTAAATAAGTGATAATGAATTTAAAGTGGAAACATATTACGATCCTTAGCTACTTCATTGAGTTGTAATTATTACGATGCTTAGCTACTGTACCCCATGCTGCTACTAGGGCCAAGAATCATGTTATTTGTACAATTTTTGTTGACAACATCCTACTTGACAATATCACATTCATCTATTTTAAAATTGTTAAAAAAATATTTTTTACATTAAATGTTCGAGTTTTGGCAACACATGGTTGTCAACCATGTTTGTAAAATTAGCTATATTGCTAGGGCTAAAGGCTAGCATAGGCCCACGAAGGGGAATACTTGACAATTTAGAAGCACTGGGTATGATCTAGATCGCTATATTGCATTAAATCTAAAATTGAGCGATTAGTATTCAAAATTTCCAAGCTTTTTTAGGGTTCACAATCATTTGAACAGCGTATTACAATCAAGTTCTGATTCACTCAACAAAGTTAGTATAACATGATACTAATTATTGATTATAAGGTTGTATCTTGAGAGTCCATATTGATTATCATGTTAGCATTGGTGTAGGACATGAAATTTAGCTTGACAAGATTTGCCTCAACATACCTCGTTTGATTTATTGTTGTTTAAACATCCTTCGATTTCATTGTAGTTCTAATCGATATTTGATAAATTCAAATACCATTGGATCGTATTTTGATCTTTAGGTAAAACTTGAACCGATTAGAATTCTCAAAAATATTGAAGAGAAATTATAATTTGCTAGCGAATTATGTTTGTCATGATTACCTAAACGAAGGACTTATTTTGGTAAATAATATAAAAAATAAAAATTCCAAATAAAAATATCCTTGTATTCTTATTGGCCTGATTTAAGTGCCACGTAAAAATTTACTTAGCAACAGTCGTGCAAGACTTTCTACTGTGAGTCGGATTTGCTATTCAATTTTTGATGTTCAACCAATTAATTATTAGTACATTATTTTCAAATTAACATATCATCTCAAATTTACTCTTATTAACGTTTTCACTAACCCACCAAATCGATAAAATGTTAATTTAAAATGACATATCAAGAAATTGATTGGATGTATAGTAAAAGCTGGATAGCAAATTTCAACTCTTCTACCATGCATGTGTTTGGCATCCATTTTTGGGAAACATAAATTTTGGAATAGTGATTGCTTGAAAAATGTGTAGTTAAAAAGTTTTAAATATGTGTGAAATATTTTTTTTATGTTGATATAGGAACTCGTAGTCGCTAGCTTCCAGCGAAGTTTCGACCACTGTGAGTGCGCACTAAGTAAACCATTCTTCAGGTGCAGTAGCCCGCAAACTACACCGGGAAGATAAACAGTATTAGACAAGTTCGGTGCGACGGGCTCGACTAATAAAGTGTTGGCAAGAGATTTGAACTTGTAACATTTGGTCTTCGCGTTCACCTGCTCCATCAACTCGGCCACCCCGAATGAGCTGTGTGTAATATTATTTTATTTGGAGAATGAATGGTTATAATTAAAAAAGAAAAAAAAATTAAAAAAAATAATGGTTGTAAAACACCCTCTATATAGAGTACATCTTTTCGCTGTCAATTGATTACTTAAATGGGTAATAATTTATGATGTTACTTTACAACTACCCTAATATCATTGATTATATTATATAGCTCCTATTTGATTTTTATTTTTCAAAATTCATATCTTATGGCAACTCGCGAATTTTTTTAATTCTTAAATCACATATTTTATCAACTTTTACCGAAAATTTGATTTCATATTTATTTATTTTTTTCTCAAAAAGACCAAACAGGGGCATAATATATTGAGCTAATAAATATCAGCTGCTACTTCAATTGATCCTTATTGGCAACATTTTATACATTCACATTGTTAAAACTGAAGTTGCATATTTTTATGGATGGTCGAAAATTTTGTCGACTCATCAATTCTTAGAAAAATTAGCAATTGAGAGCATGTTTGATTCTCATTAATTGGAAAAAATGAGTTTTGATTAGTATTAGGATTGTGTAGTTAAAAAGCAGGAATTTTTTAATATGTATGCATAGAATAATTTATTATAGGAATGTGTGGTTGAAAATGATCATGTAACAAACCATAAATAAATTAATATTTGTCAAACATGCACTCAGTTAGCTTTGCAAGGTGTATGAGCTGGGAAGTTGAGCACCGCACAAGCTTCGGTGCTTAAATCAAAATTTTTAGACCCTGAACATAAGCGCTTGTTTGGTGGGAATTAAAATCAGATTTTTAGTAGATTTGGATGGAAGTCGATAAAATACGTTGTTGAAAAGTTATGAGAACCATAAAATATATGGTTAAAATTAATTGTTGACTTTGCATTAAATAAAAATTTGGATTTTAATTGATACCAAACAACACCTAAATCAATTTCTTCCTTTTAATTGGCTAAGTTAGCGGTGGCATTTCTCAAGCCATTTAGTCTCTATTCTCACTCTCCTGATAGTTCAAGATGATCTGATTGGTAAGATTTAGAATATGACTCTAATTCGCGGGTATTTTTGGAATTAAAATAGAAATATTATTCCCGTCATTGATTGAATAGAAGAAGAAGCTTGAAGGTTAAAGATGAAAAAGAGTTTTCCTCTAGGTCCATTTGATAATATGTTTGCATAAGGGTACAAAATGTAGTCGAGAGAGCAGCAAAGGAACAAAACGAGCCTAAATCAAAAAAAGTTCCAATTCAATTTGAAGCTCTGTTTAGTGCTATTTTTATCAATTTGAAAGTGCTATTTTTTATCATTTTACCCGAACTTTAGGTAGAGGAAAGCACTGCATGAGTGTTCATGGGCTCTGCCAATTCTTGAGCTGGCCCAACCCACTATTTGAATTATAATTATTATCAATTGAATTCTTAGCAGGAAAATTGCAAAGGGGATTCATAATCTACGACTCTTGTAAGTTAGTCATTAGCCTTTAATTTTTGAAATTTAAAATTTTAACATTTCAAGTTTGTAGCATTATGGTCTTTAATCTGTTTTTGTCTATTTATATTTAGAAAATGTTAAATTTTTATTTAAACACAATTATAGTTTCATTTTTAATTAAAAAATACAATGTTTCAAAAGAAAATACAAGTAAACTAAAAAATGTGAAGACAATGAGAAAAAGGGCCTCGACGACTAGAGAGTTGGAGGAGTGGCCAAGAACATAGGGGGTGAAGTGGTCAAATCGAACAAGTTGAATTGAGGATGGTTTCTTAGGTGATTATGGAAGTTTGCTAGAGTAGGACTCACAAAAAGTGTAAAAGAAAAGGTGAATTTATTTTTTTTCTTTTTTCATTTTAAAATTTATTCGTATTTGTGAATTTCATCCCTGAACCTGAGCTCCACCTATTTTGTATATACATTTTAATTATAAAATAAAATGTAGGGATTGCAGCCCTTTAATACCCGAACTCGATTTGTATTCAAATCCTAAACTTTGCTCAACTCAACCCTTTTGCTCGTGATTCTCATGAGTTGAGCTGAGCTGACCACAAGTCAACTCACATTTTTATATAAAAATTTGATACGATAAAACACAAAATAAGCAAATTTTTAAAAGAAATCAATGAAGTCAAAAAAAAAGAGAAAAAACGAGCTATCCACGAGCCCAAACGAATTGTCCCATAAACAAAATGAACTCAACTCGTTTCATCACTCATCTCAAGATAAGCTACAACTTCCCATGGGTCAAGCGCGAGAAACTAAAATTTAGGGATCTATTTGTAATAATAACTGCCATACTTATTTCCAATGTTCTCATTTTGGAGTGCAAGTTTTATATAAACCAATAGTGTTGAAACTGACCTCCTCTTTTTCTACTCTTAAAATCACAGTATTGGCACACATCGGATCCAGATACCAGACCCATAAGGCAAACCGTAAATTCCAACCGTATTACAGGTCGGATTCGGGTCACAAACCAAGAACCAGAACAAGAGGAGGAGTATAGCATAATTAACAACTAAAATTCGCAACATTGGGTCGGATCCGAATGTCGGGGGATCCGAACATGGAAATGTTACAGGAGTCGGGTTGGGAGGAGCTCCGGAAAGAAGCCCGAAAGATCGAAGGCGATCTCGACGTGAAGCTCTCATCTTATGCTAAGCTTGGCGCTCGCATCACCCAAGGAGGTACTTCATAAATTGTTAATTTTCTGATTTTTTTTTTGAATTTTTTATTTTTGTCAATGGCGAATGGTTTCTGATTTTATGCTTATATAGGCTGGTCATAGATTTTTAATGGAAATACAGTGTAAAATGAGATAAACTTTGATTGTGCTTCGAGTTAAATTTGCCTGTTTAATTACTTTTTTCAACCCTACGGCGTGAAGAGAAATGTGTGACAAATGATGTGGAAGTGGAGCGTTGAACAGACAGGTGTAAATTTTTCTGTTGAAGCTTATGCTGGTGATTCTTTGGAAAAACTTGGTGAAATTGACTATACATTACGTGTACTTCTGTGGTTGTGTTGGTTTCAGATAATGACTGCCCTTCAAAAATTATGTCCGTCGGAGAAATTCATTATAAGCTAGTAATGATGTTAACATGTGCGGAAATCAGCATTACTATGCCATATTTAGCAGCAATATAAGCCAGCCAGTTACAGTTTACTAATGCCTCAAATGTTTCTACCCAAAAGTGAATTGAGATTGAAAAACAAGAAGTTATTTTCGTTGAAAATCTGACGAATTTCTAGGGCTTGACTGCCTCAAATGTAGTATAGCCGAAATCTTAGTCTTGGATCCTCTCTTAAATTATTTTATCTATACGTGTGTTCTTGTCCAAGTTAGGACGTGGGATTCCCATGATCTTAAATACACAGAAGAATACAGCTTAATAGATTTTCAACGATGACAAAACCAGACCGGACCAACTAGTTTGTCAATGCTCGTGCGCTTTTCAAAACATTGGTTTCAAGCAGATTATTATTACTAGTCCATGTAAATATTTTTACATGTGCCATTATGTCATCCATATTGTATGGAGTTTTTATACTCTTTATTTGAAGCTCTAAGCTTGCTTTTCTTAGGATAGACTGGGAAGGTGTTATTATGCTGATTCAAGGGTTATGCTTGAATTTAACCAGCTATATCTTTCTCAACTATTCAGTAGGCTTGAAAACTGAGTTTAATGATCTTTTTCCACAGTGGTAACGTTTTCATCATGGCAAGACCATAAGGCATTAGCAACTGGCATCTGTCCAATCACTAACCACATTACAAATTTTTAGCGTATATGCTGTTGAAGCATAAATATTTTATCCCCCTCATTACTGAGTAACACACTGAAATTCTGCTCTTTTTAATGTTTTTTTATCATATTCTTTGAAGGATATAGGTGTCAAATAGGAGGTCTCTCAGTCATGCTCCCTGGGCCCTGTTATCAATTTAGATAGACGATAACGAATTGACGCTGTTGAGGATTATGGCTATACTCAAAAAATCAAGGGTGTTAAGTGCAGCAATTGCAAATGGAGAGAGAAGTTCATAACTAGGCAATAGTTTCAGGGGACAGAATGTAATTGCCCCTAGTTTGTAAGATATAGTAAATTCAGACTTCCTGACTAATTTGCATTATGCTTTTGCCTTTGCTTTTGCCTTTTGAAGTCCTATCAAGTAACATCCATGCGGTAGTAAATACTTGGTATAAAGTTGCCTCGTTTCTCTTTAATTAAGAGATCCTCGGTTCATACAGGTATAAGCTTTTCTGTTAGCTTTGAAGTTTGTCTTTCTAAATGATTATGCTGTTATTTAGGTAACGTGGATGCTGGTTCACCAATGGTTGGGTCCAGCAGATCATGGAAATCCATGGAAATGGAGATTCAATCATTGCTTGAGAAGCTACTGGATATAAATGATGCTATGAGTCGATGTGCTTCATCTGCTGCACCTACTACTTCAGTTTCTCAAAAGCTTGCAAGGCACCGGGACATTTTACATGAGTTAACCCAGGTTACTTCCTCTCATTTGTTGTAATTTAGCTAGTTAATTTCTGATTGTAATGTGTTCACCAGGGAATAGTGATAGTGATGAAAACGTAAGAAATAAATAAATTCAATTGACTGAGCAGCTTCTTAAACCAGCTTGATTCGGATTTCAACTTTTGCTACTTCTCTCTTTTGTCATCTTAAACTTAGATAAGCGATTTTCTGATTTCATTCATCTATTGGATCTGATTGAGGGTTGAATAATATTTTCACGATTATTAACTCATGAAAAAGAATTTATGAAAAATAAAAGTAGCATACAATGCTATATCTTATACGTGCACACATACTCGTAATAAGAAAACTTCTGGTTGTTCCATCCTCCTTTGGTTACTCAATTGTCCTCAATACCGGGGTTAGAAAATGAATTGCAGCCTTAGAAAATAGAAACTAGAATAGTAGATTTTCGAACTGACACGGCTCTGTGAAGCTTTTCTGCACATTCCTTGTTCATGTTATTCTATGATTTACAACAAACCTTCTTGTACCGCTTGTTGTATTGGTTTATTATTTCAGCCGTTTTCTATCTTCATTATGCTGGAATTGACTTTCAGACAATTCCTTAGGAATATAGACGCACAAAAGGAAACATTAACTCAATGATGGAACATGCAGAACTACTAAGTTCTGTAAGAGATGATATCAGCGAGTACAAGGTCAGAATTTTAGTTTATAACTGTCATTGTGGTGAAATTTGTTGCTAATGTCTCGTAGTCATATTTTGCATCTATGCAGGCATCTGGAAGTATGTCCCCAAAAATGCATTTGCTGCGGGAGAGAGCTGCCATACATGGAAGCATATCTCATGTAAGACTTCAATTCTCTTTAACTGTCTCATTGTTACATTTTCAAAAGAATATTTATTATTATATGATGCACCAACAACTGAACAAATTGGGCAATCGCACTAAAATAACCTTGCAGTTTCTAAGAATTTCTGCTATTTAAGCAATTGAAACTTTAAACATGTATGTAGAGTCCATTGGCCAAACAAGTTAAGATGGTTTAATATTCAAACAAACATTCCAATCCTAAGTTGTGAAGTTCATAATATCTTGGTAAAAACTTCACTAAAATAATTTTGTTCATCAGAACCCTGGATCTTGTGTAAGTTCTGAGTGAAATTTACCTCCAATGACATGCCAAATTATGTTCAATCAATTGCACTCGCTTTGCATGGTGCAATAGTGCATTATTACATGGAGATGAGTCTTAACTATGTGACGATTTTTCTTATGATTTTGTTCCGCAACAAATATCTTATGTTAAAATTTCTTCCCCTGAAGAAGGTTTATTATTGAATTAGTAACTTGTGATATTTAGGTTGTTGAAGTTTTCTGCTTCATTACGTATGGATGGTTGTTAGAATTGTGTAAAGAGATGAGCCAGTATTACCACTTCTGTGTGCAACTTTTCGGGAATCACCCGACTTCCTGGATGATATTTATTTTTGTTGACAACTTTTCTTTGGAGGATTATTGAATTTAAAAGCCCATTTTTGGATTATGTATTGCATTTAAGGCAAAAGGATTTTACATGTGAGAAAGAGGAGGAATTCAAATCAGTACCCTTTTGCATGCAAATGGGGATAATTATGCATGTACATTCATCTTGTATGTTTCCATTGTTTCACCGTATTCTTGTAGGGCATAGTAAAAGTCTGCAATCCTTTGACAAGCAAAGGCATAACTCTATCCCCATTTTAGTTTTCCGATGTTTTCATTGGATAATACTCGACAATGTTAAGAAAGGGGAAAGAAAGAGCTAAAATTTGTTTGTCATGTCATGTCCAGTCTTGTCATCGTGGATTTTCGTCCCTTGAATACTGCCTTTTGTGGTTCTTTTTATTGTTGTGGTTGTGTTTTTTTTTTTTTTTATATAAATAGCTTACAAGTTGGTTTTTTTTATGCCTCTAATCCCTTTACCTAACTTCTATACAGATTGATGATGTGATTAGTCAAGCTCAAGCAACTAGGGATGCATTGGGCTCCCAAAGGGCCTTGTTTGGGGATGTTCAAGGAAAAGTGAAACTACTTGGTGAAAAATTTCCTGTCATTCGCGGTTTAATAGGTAAATTTTCGAAGATTTATCTACTACTAGATTTCTTCGTTAAAATGATTTCCAATGTCTTTCTTTCCGGATCCTCACAGGTTCAATCAGTAGAAAACGATCAAGAGATACTCTCATCCTGTCCGCAATTATTGCTGCTTGTACGCTTTTCCTTATTATCTACTGGCTTTCAAAGTAAGCAGAGAGGCATCAAATTTGTTGCTATAACTAACTGAGAAAGAAGAAGCTTTGTAAGTCTTCGTAAGGAATTCTGCAGGTATAATTTGTTGAAACGAAATAATTTTCATTGCAATAATCTTTCTCGTTCTTTACATGTTTTTTTGTTTTTCATTTGCACTCTCTTTATCATCGCTTTTTCTAAGTAAAGGTCTTAATGAACAAACTGCTTAAGGCATGCTTTGTACGCGGTATTACATGTGACTTGACTATATGATGTAAACCAGAAATTATACCCACCCAATAGAACTTGTGGCTAAATATTTGCAAGAGAGCCAAAAAGCAAGCGTACCAAATGGCAGTGCCCAGCAACCAACAACATTGCTGCTCAAATTTCTTCGAGTCCACCTATCGAACTAGTCGACCGAAAAACGAGCTCTCACAATAACCTCATATGCATAGAGTACTTCATTTCCAGCCGGAAGACATGTTGATCTCACTACTCTGTACACTTTAAGCCAGTGAGATAAACCTGTGATTGAATCACAGTCCTTCCAACTTTAAACCCTGGCACGACTGTGAACCCAACCTGAGGCCTCGTCTTTCCCAAAAAGCTACATTTCCCCAAAACATCTTCCATGTACACCATCGAAAAATCCACACCTCTCTCGACCTGAAATATCTCTACCACAGGATCAAACGAATAGGCCAATGTATGAAGCAACCATATAGAGCTCGCCATTCTAACAAATAACTCGTAAAATACGCTCAACGACTTCCATGAATCCAACACCTTTTCCTTCCTATCTAAGTTATTGAACAGCGAAGACTCCATATTCTGGTGAATCAATTCCTCGTATTTCTTCTCGCAAAACCGCGAAAACTCACATTTTGGATTCTTACTCAAGATTTCCATAGGATTACTCGCAACATGTTCGATCAGTTCGATCAGATAACCATTACGAATTGTACTATTTTCAACATGTATTGAACCATTTCCATTACATGTTACTTGACTATCACCTAATCCAAAATCATTCATATCGAAATTCCTGAACATTCCCAAGCAAACATATGACAAAAATACGTACCGGAAATGTCCTTTTTTCGCATAATCAATGTCCGAATAAACTGAATTGGCAGCTTTCTCCAAATCCCACCCTGCTCTTCCCATCAAATCGATCAATAACTTCGTAAAACATCGCAAAGATTTAACTGAATCATTCAACATAGCCTCAAAAACTCGGATTGTTAGTAAAACATCAGTACCAGCATCCATTTTTTTCTTCTTCAAATCCCATTGTTTTGATATATTCAAGTTAAACCCCTGAATTTTGTCGAATTTTTTCCTCAAAACCAATACATCATCATCTTTAGCATCAATCTCGGATTGCAATGAATTTACCATGGTCTCCAGAGCCCTGAGCTTGCTCTGATTCTCCTGCACCTGAAATTCCAAAAATGACCCAGCAGGAAACTCAAATTCTCCGGGCAAATCCGAGCCCCTTTTCTTGAAATTCTTGTAGATATTCTTCATTTCAGTCAATTTCTGAAGAATTGAGACGAGTGATTTATCAGCTTGTTCAAGGGCGTTTTGGTCAATTTGGGGAACATGGGCCGTTTGGAACTGCAAATACGAGGCTTCGAATGAAGATACGGTGGCGAAGAGTGAATAAATTACGGTCCGGGTCAGGTGGGCATCCGGGTCAGGGCCATAATCCTTGTCAGGCTTGATGACCACCACTTTCTGGTCGGGGATGAACTCCTCCGCAGAGTCTATCAAAGAGATGACGTCAGCATCAACGGCGGAGGCGGAATCTTGATTGTCTACTTCGACGAAGAGCTCGTAGGTTTTGGCCTTGACAGCAAGGGCGAATTTCTGGAACATCTCGGAGATTTGCGGTGGGGGTTCCATCTCCAGGAACCTATAGAGACAAGTATACGTGCAAATTCTTAGTGGGGGTGCTTTGGATGACTTAGAAGGAAGGTATGTGTGTGAGAAGTGGTGAAATATAGACTATTTGACCTTTTTCCTATTTGGCTATTTCCTTTTCCATTTCTATATTAGCTTTCGCGGCTCGAGTCTCATTTTTGTGTAGAATGCATTTTAAAATAATTGATTAATGAAAAATGTTTGGTTAAAAATGAAGGAAAAATTTTCAAGCTGCATGTAATATTATTTTATTGAAAAATGTGTGGTTGAAAAAAAGAGAGAAAAATGTAATTTAAAAAAAAATGGAGATTAAACAAGATCCTAATAAATATTTTAGAGGTCTACACAAGCTAGGTCCGTCTCGACAAATTAAGTATTATTCTCGATAAATTTATATCATTTCTTTTATGCTAACTATGGGATTTTATCAGATTTTTGTAGTAGTAGTAAATTTAATATAATCTAGTGATGAATTCGAAAAAAAAAGAAGAAGCTTCAATTGGCTTAATATTCAAGAAAAAGGTTCTTATCGATTACCATTTGCGGACAAAGGAATGCGCATTTTCTTTCCTTGTTTATTGAATGAAGTAAATATTATTAATTTCCCATATGAGGATTTAATTTAATTTTTTTAGCCATAAATATATAAAAAAGAAAAAAAAATTATGAGCGTAAAATGAGGGAGTCAATTTTGTTACTAGGGGTGTGTTTGATCCACCTTATTTTGAAAGAATGTATTCCGGAATAGTAGATTGATGGAGAATGTGTGATTGAAAAAGAGGGAAAAGTTATTGATGTGATAGAAAATATTATTTTATTGAAAAATGTGTGATTAAAAATGAGTAGAAGAATGAAAATAAAAATTTTAATGTGTGCCAAACAGGGGCTTAATTTGATGTAATTTCCACTTCTAATTAGAATCCCAATCTACCAAGTTTTTTGGCCCATATAAGGGCCCATTTGATGTGGGTTATAAAACAAAAATCCACGTCAGACTAACCATTTCATGCTCTTACAGTCTTACATAGGAATCTTCACCCTTTTTTACGTTAAACCAATTCACCGGCGATGGATTCTGGCTCCGGCGAAGGCGCTTCGTTGCCCTCTATTGGCCCCGATGCTCAGAAACGGCGCGTATGCTATTTTTACGAGCCTGCAGTCGGTGGTTATTATTACGGCCAAGGGCATCCGATGAAGCCTCACCGCGTTAGCATGGCTCACAACCTGATTGTGAACTACAATCTATACCGTCGAATGGAGATCATCCGTCCCTTTCCGGCCGGAGCCGCCGATATAAGTAGGTTTCACACTCCCGAGTACGTAGATTTTTTATCTTCGATCACCCCAGATACCGTCAATGACGAGAACAATGCTCAAAAAGTAAAGCGCTTCAATGTGTGTGATGATTGTCCTGTATTTGAGGGGCTATTCGAGTTCTGCCAGGCCTCGGCTGGCGGTTCGATTGGTGCGGCTGCTAAACTGAACCACAGGGACTCGGATATCGCAATCAATTGGGCTGGTGGGCTTCACCATGCAAAGAAAAGTTTGGCTTCGGGGTTTTGCTATGTGAATGATATTGTTCTCGGAATCCTGGAGCTACTCAAATTCCAAAGGGTAAGTAGACAAATAATTGGTTTCTAATTTTGTTATTCAAGATGTTTTGTTTCTTTGTTGTATTTTTTTGGGGATTGTTTTGTTTAGTCGTTTATTAATTTTTGAAATTGCAGAGTTCTTCGTGTTGATGTTTACTTTATAAAGTGAAGAAACTTAAAAATGCGAGCAAAGCGATGGATCTCTCTACATCTAGTCTGCAAATGTTTGCATGTTTGGTATCACATGTTTATATCTGTCCATGCTGGTGCTGAAAAGCCAAGTTCGACCTCGATATTTCGGCTGTCCAATTTGTTTGATTCTTGGAATTTGTGTTTTCCATAATGGGTTGCAGTCTTTTTCATTCATTTGTTTGTGCCATTCCAGTGATAAGAAGCACATTTAGTTGGTATTTGAAATTGGTTTCTGCTTTCCAATATGTTTCATCGGTATATTATATGAACTCTGAGACTATTAGAGAATCCTAAGCATTAAGCTAAATACTACATTAGTTTCATCCTTAGACCAACGTTTTGATCTCCTTTAGTGAAAATAACAAAGCTGAAAACACATGTAAGTGCAACACACTGATCTTCATGTTCTTAGAATTTTATTACTTTTTTTTATTTCTTCGATAAATAATTAATGGTCTGCAACTGATTTCCATCAACTCACCCAGGCTTGAGAAAATTGGGTCCCAACAAGTAATTGAAGGTATGGAATTTGTCCTAGAGTTCATGGTTCAATTGTTTAAATCTTTATATGTAATTGGGGAACAATTTGAAAGTGGTCCTCCTTCCCATTTGATTAAATATTTTGGTAAACACTTCTCTAGTTGAGGCAATTTGATGATTAGCAACATGTTCACTTCCTTCTTTTAGTTATGAAGCTGGTGGAAGATGAGCCCTTAGAGTGTCACTAGATGTAGCATCATTATGATATAGAATAAGATCTTTGATGTTAGCATATTACTAATGCCCACAACACCAAGTAATTTGAGGACATAAACATTGTAGTTGATTTTCTTAAGCACTTTGTAAGGACCAACCTTCAATGAAGCTTTATGCACCTTTAGGGTGCTGTTCTGGTGCTACGGGACCATATAAATATCACATTCTTTAAACTCAAAAAATCAGTTTTAAATCTGCATATGCCTTGTAACCTTCATTGGGTGAAGTTCTCCTTCGACCATCTTTGTGTATATCATGTATATATTTAGCAAAATCTTCAGCTTCAGCATTTGGTTGAGCTTCGGTCGGTAAAGGGACCACATTGATTGGCTTTCTTCGTAGCGAACCAGTAACAATCTCAAATGGGTTGTGGTTAGTTGTCCTGTTCACTGAGCTATTAACTTCAGACATATGAAGAATCTAATTCCAATATTTATTTTTTCAACAACTAGACAATGAAATAGGTCAGCCAAACACCTATCAGTACCCTCTGTTCTGCCAGTCATCACTTTGACGGTGAAAAGAAGAAGACAACCTCAGTTTGCTATTCAACATTTCCATAAAGTTCGCCAAAAGTAGCTCATAAGCTTTATATCCCGATTCAAAATAATGGTTTTGGATAAAACATGTAGGAAAACTATTTCTTGGAAGAAGAGTTTAGCAATGTGGACGGCATCTTAAGTCTTTGAACATGGTAGAAAATGTTCCATCTTTGAAAAATAATATATTATAACATATAGAATCGTTTCCAGGGATGGTTCTTTGCAATCCAAGAATGAAATCCATGCTTAGGTCTTGCCATGGTTCATGTGGCACAGGAAGTGGCATGTTCAAATGTGTATTTTTCTCTCTTCCTTTCAAAATTCAATAGGTTTGACACCATAATACAATCACATCACTTTAAAGTTTGTCATTAATACCGATCCTCCATGACAATGGTTATCTTTCTCAAAATGACGTCTTGCCCCTACATTGTGCATCCCCGTATTACTTGTTTTGGAAGTGATGTGTTTGGTAAGCGAAGGCAGGTTCCTTTCAAATTAATAACCATCATGCATTGAAAATTCATGATGATTCCGCGGCTGACCGTCTCTTGAGTTGGCATGGATAATGCTGAAACCTTTTAAATAAGAACATTTCCTTTTGAGTAGCTCAAATCTTGTCATTAGTAGTATAGCTATAGGCCCATAGAAGAAATAATGTACAACATCCTGCTAAGTGTGTCACATGGTTTATTTTCCACACCAAATTTCTGATTGCTAACAAAAGAATATTCTTTCATGAAGCTCCGTAACCAGAAATGAACAAAGTTCCTTTGCGAGGAGATATGATGCCAATAGTGCAAAGCTTGGACAACTGTATAGAGCTTACAGCTCTTTATAAAGGTTGAATACCTTTGGTGCGCTTTATTGAGCTTCTAATGGAAGAAGGCTATATGATGTTCTTCTTGACTTAAAACACGTTCTGTTCCAACATTAGATGCATCACGCACAACTTCAACTATTTATGAGAAATCTAGTAGTTGTAGACTATGTTATTACGTCAACCTTTTGTTTTTTGTTTTTTCAAAAGCTTGAGATGCTGCATTCGCTCACATGAATTGAGTTTTCTTCTTAAAATCAGTAATTGGAACCATTGTACTGCTTAAACTTCTTATGAAGTGTCGATAAAATGTTACTAACCCATGAAAATTGCAATTTTCAATGGGAATTGGCCATGTTGAAGTTGTACTACCTCACCTGAGCTTGTTAAAGAGGATATACATTTATTTATTTAAATGTTGTCTTAAACATGATTGTAGGGAAATTTAAGGTTTTATTATTACACATCAAGCTTAGTTACTTCTTAAGTTCAGTCAACTTATGCTCACACATTATAATTGTTGCCTTATTTTCCTATGGGAAGTTGTTGACTTATTACCATTATTTTCCTTGACAATCAAACAAACTTATCTCCCCTCTTATACTTCAAACCTTGTTTTTGGTGGATTTTTACTGTTCTGTAATACATTGTTTCTTACCTGCAGCGTGTACTTTATATTGACATTGATGTTCACCATGGAGATGGTGTTGAGGAGGCTTTTTATGTTACCGATCGAGTAATGACAGTGTCATTCCATAAATTTGGGAACAACTTTTTTCCAGGAACTGGTCACATAAAAACCAATGGGGCAGGTGATGGGAAATACTATTCTCTTAATGTCCCTTTACGTGATGGAGTGGATGATAAGAGTTTCCATAGTTTATTCCGTCCCATCGTCCGAAAAGTCATGGAGGTCTACCAGCCAGATGCTGTTGTTCTTCAGTGTGGGGCAGATTCATTGGCTGGCGACAAGTTAGGGAGCTTCAACTTATCTGTGAAAGGTCATGCTGATTGCCTTCGTTTCTTGAGATCTTTCAATGTTCCCCTTATGGTTTTGGGCGGTGGAGGCTATACAATGAGGAACGTTGCTCGTTGCTGGTGCTATGAGGTCTCTTTCTCTCTTGTGTGTGCTTTTCATGCGCGTTATCCGTGCATGAGTTTATGCGTGCCTTATTGCATTTTGTTTCTTCTTTTCCCCATGCTTAAGATGTAATGTTTGAAGTTCCATCATCCGTGTTTGTCTTGGGATATGAATTTATGTATGATTCCCTACTTTATTGCAGACAGCGGTTGCAGTTGGAGTGGAACTCGATAATAATTTGCCTCATAATGAATATTACGAGTATTTTGGCCCAAACTATACTCTTCATGTGAAACCAAAGCCCAGGAAGAATCTAAATTCAGTCAGAGATCTGGAGAAAATCAGGTGACCATTACAATTGTTTGATAATTTTAAATTTGAATCAGGCATATGATATTTATTTCCCCAACAACACCATCCCTACGTAGAACCCGGGGAAACTGTATAAATCTTTACATAAAGAGTACAAATAGAAACTTAAATTGACTCGATAACAGTGCTCTCTAAAATTACTTTATGTTTGTTATTCAGCCTTTTATCACCCATAACTAAGCTCCTGTTTGGGCTCCATTAAATTTTTAATTCATTTTTTTCTCCCTTCTTATCAATCACACATTCTCCAATATAATAATATTATATGTAAACTCACAACTTTTCCTTCGTTTTTTACCATACATTCTCCAAATAATTACAATTCCAAAATAAATTTTCCCAAAATCTAATTAAAATGGAGGCTAAACAAGGGCTAAGTTTTATGTAGATATGAGCCCATCTAATTTGTACTCATGCTAGAAGCCTCAGTGTTTCTCCATATCAACAAAGCTAAAATGTCTTTTTTATACCATTTTCTGTTGCATTCTATTGAAGATTTGATCTTCATGTTCCAATGGGCAAGAGTAAGAAGTACGAGTACTTGTAAACTCATTACATATCCGTATTCGATACGTATCAAAGCTTGGAACTCTCTAATACCCTCTATTTGTATCAGATACATTTTTTAATTATTTTTTATATTTTTTAATTTTCGATATGTATCGAATAGGCATTTTTAACTATTTTCGATATGTATCCGATATGTATCGGATATATATTTTTTAATTACTTTAATAATTTATTGAATATATATTTATTTATTGAAAATACAAAATTAGAGTTTTAAATTAACTTCACTTTTTATTGAAAATACACAATATTATTTAGAGGGTGTTTAGTGGATATTAAAATTAGATTTTTAGTAGATTTTAATAGAAGTTTTTGAAATGTATGGTTGAAAAGTTGTGGGACCCATAAACGTCGTGGTTAATATTAATTGTTTGACTTTGACTTAGATTAAAATTATATTTTAATCCTGACCAAACAGGGGCTTAATATTTTAATATATGTGAAACCTTGTTAATAGTTGGCAAATATATTTTTATTATTGAATTAATTAGTATTAAATAATACATATAAAATTATTTTACATTAGTTTTATTATTGAAAGTAAATAATGATTTAATACATGTAAAACTGTGCTAATAAATTATAAATTAATATGGTCTAACTCCACTATATATTTATTATCTTTAAATAAATGTAATTATAAACTATAAAAATAACTATCTTATAAAATAGTAGATAGAGGTTTAGAAAAGGGAAAATTTTTTTGAACTTAAAACATTAAAACGCGTCTTCTTCTCAACCTGAAGAATTATCAAAACCACTTTGGGAACATTTCACCAAAATCAGATTTATTATTCTGTTTTAATGTTTTTATATTAATGAAATTATGTTGAATTTATAACACGTTTTTGCGTCCTAATTTTTTTAAAGAATTCGTATCGGAGTATCACTGTCGTATCGTATTCGAATTACGTATTCGTTTCCGTGCTTCTAGTAGAACCAGAACTTTCTTTAATTGTATTCTGAATGCAATTTCTAAAAATTGAATCACCATAATGGTGGAGTATTTATTGATACTAAAACAAAATAAATCAAAATACAAACTTAAGAGGGTTATATAACCTGAATGGAAGTAAAAGAGCAGAAAAATAACTAGTCCAATAATTTAAAATCTAAGGATAAAAGCCTATACTATTTCTTATGGGCTCTCTTCATGCTTCGCTTCGTCATACTTCAAATTAGCTAGTTGTTGACTCTTCTTCCTTGATCAAGTTCATGCTATGTTTATTCAGGAACCAGTACACTTGGTTCACAATTTTTAAATTTGGATGAGGCTTATGATATTTGAGCCCAGTTAGGTAACAATAGAAAGTAGGGCTGCTAAAAAAAACCGCGAAATCGCAAACTGAACCGAAACCGTTGGTTCGAATCTACGTGGACCCACGATTTTTTCCCTCAAACCGAACCAAACCGTTTCAAAATGGTTTGGTTTGGGTTTCAATTTTCAAAAATCGCACAAAATCGAACTGAATCATTTAATCTTTTAATTAAAAAAATTAATTTTATTAACTTACAAATTTTATTTTCCGAAAAAATACCAATTTAGCAATACAAATTACAACCAGCCCATTGTAATAATCATATAAAGTAAATTAAGTTCATTATTATTGGCCCATGGTTTTATATGTCTGCAACACATGTCTTGATCTGTATCTAAACTAAATTAAAATTATTCCCAAATCATATGAAATGAAAAAAAAAAACTTGTATTTTCAAAAATCCAAATCATAATTCAACAAAACTATGGTAGCAAATCACGCACACAGTTTTAGAAGCCTTAACCTAAACTCTCATTTCTTAAACATTTGACACTTGCCGCCACTGCTAAACGAAATGTGATTCCCAATCACAAATCGCTTTTTGCCTGTTAGTCTGCTAATTTCTACCTGAATCACCTATTTCTTCCTTCTCTCTCAATAAATCTCAGATTCCTGTTCAAGACATTTTTTTGTTGTTTTTTCTTTTATTAGTTGTTTTTGAACTTATTATACACTTGTAAGTTGTGGTTTGGATAAAAAAAAAAAAAAAGACTGTTTGTGTGCCTAAGTGATTAATAAGCTTGTTTATGATTTGGAAAAAACGAAAGACGTATTGATTGTGTGAAAACTATTGAAGTTCTCTAACTAGTACTACTTTCTACTTTTTCAAAGTTGTTAAGAGGATGAAATTTGTCAAGTCCCAATAAACCTAAACTCAATCATTCTTTGTACATCTAAATATATCACGTTCAGACCTTATTTTTCATCTCACCACCAGGACATAAAGGAGTTTTAACCAAACTATTACAACATAATACCAACCGCTATGTGACAATATGAAAAGCAAACAAGAAAAGGTAAATAAAAAAGAAGAAAGATATATTCATTCTATTAACATCTTTTAGCAACCAACATTGAAAATAATGTATTCACTAGTTTCATGGGAAAAATGAATGTAATTTAACATTTAACATTATTAGTTCTCGTTTAAATTCATATGTTAACTTGTTTTAAATATATTATTATAATGTCGATAGGTTAACACTGGATTAAAACCGAACCAAATCGCAAATTATGGTTTGGTTTGGTTTGAAAAGATTCCAAACTGCATGAAATGGTTTAAGTTGAAAATATGGCACAAACCGCCAACCGAACCGCTTTCACCCCAAGTAGAAAGAACCCCATAAAGAATACATATAAAAAACTTAAATTGACTCGGTAATTATGCTCTCCAAAATTCTTCCTTTATGTTATCTTTTCAACCTTTTATCACTTGAAACTAAGTTATAGGTGGGTAGCAATGAGCCCATCTAATTTGTATTCATGGCGGAAGCCTCGGCGTTTCTGAATATCAATAATCATAAAATGTCTCTTTGCTATGCCATATTCGGTTGTATTGTATTGTATTGAAGATTTGATCTTCGGGGTCCAATGGGCAAGACTAATATTAGTACCAGAACTTTCCTTCATTGTATGCTGAATGCAGTTTTTTAATCAAATAACTACAAGAGTAGAGACGTAGAGTATTCATCAATACTAATAGAAAAGTAAAACGTGTACAAAGTTATACAAAGTTAAAAGAGAGTATATAACCTAATTTCCAACCAATGAAAGTAAAAAAGCATAGAAAGTAACTAGTCTAGTACTTCGGAATCTAAAGACAAAAATCCTACATTGTATCTCGCATGCCCTGTTCATGCTTGTTGTGTCATACTTCAAGTTAGGTGCTTTGTTGACTCTTCTTCCTTGACCAATATCTGATAGTTCTTTAATTTGCCCAATTTTGTCTTGGTTTTCCAATATTTTGAATCATTTGATCCTTTTTATTTTTAGCTCTTTCTGGAAAGACATTAGTATTGTCCCTTTTCAAATTTTCTCTTTCCTGAATATATTAGCATAAAACCATATATTTTCCATTCTCATTTTTTACTAATCTAATATCTTGTTAAACGCCCGCAGGCCCTTTCCCGCCATCTATTTAATACTTTGTTTAGCTGTGAAAATTTTGATATCAGGATTTAGTCTTCGCCATTTTAGTCTTAATATAGGTAAAGTGTTCTTTAATGAATGTCATAACTGCAGAAATATGGTGCTCGATCAACTCTCTAATCTACAACATGTACCAAGTGTTCCATTTCAAACAATGCCTCCCACTGCAAGAGTACCAGAAGGGGTAAGTAGCTTCCATTTGCTCCCTGATTTGTGTTTCTGGGTATGTTTTACATTCGTTTCCTTTCACATATTCTGATCTCCCTAGAAGTCTTTCAAGTACCAGGGAGGAGAAGACATGGAAACAAGAGCAAAACCTTGAATTTGGAATGGTGAAGAATATGCATCGGACGGTGATGAGGATGCCATACTAATTGAAGATTAGATATATTATTGCCTTCTGTTCGAAAGATTAAAGAGTGTCCTTGACTTGAAAGTCTTTGGGATTTCTTGGAAGATTTGCTATAATGGCTAAGCTTAGAAGTTACCTTTAAGTAAGTTCTTTTAACAGACGTGTTTAAACCTTTCTAGTAGTTTTTTTTTTATTTCTTGTTAGATTTTTATTTCAAATATTTGGTAAAAAAGTATTTTTACTTTATTTTTCTTTAAAAAAAGTTTCCTAACATGATCGGTATTGAATTCAAGATATGTCAATTTGAATGAGCTGGTGATTATTATACAACATGCTTAACTTAATTAGTATGCAACTATATGGAGATTGTTTTGGAATTTCAATTGGACTACATCCAAAATAAAAATTGGCAATACTGACTTTCAGAAACATAGCCCCTGTTTGTCTCCCTTTTTTTCAACTTATTTTTCTTCTCAAACTCATTTTCAACCACACATTCATACAATAAAATATTTTGCACGTAAATCCCAAACTTTTTCCACTTTTTAACCACACATTTTCCAAAAAATCACAATTCCAAAAATTATTTCCCCCCAAAAACTCTTTTAAAAAGGGAGACAAAGAGGTGCTTAATTGTTATGAAAGTAGTGCCTAAAGTTATTCAGAAGTTAATTCTTTTTCTGTTTGTTAAGCATTAATTATACGGGGGTACTTAACTGTGCTGTATCATCATATGTTAATCAGATCCTTCAAAGTACTTCACAGGCTACATCTGGACACCTACACTAGTAAGTTTGTAAAAACAGTGGCCTTTTTTACTTGTAATGATACAATTCTTAGTTTTTTTTTAGAAATATTGTACGTCTTTTGATATTGTTATTGTCTCTAGATCTGTAAAACTGGATGCATAATTTATATAAGACCCGTTTCTAATAAGATATACGGATCAAGCGCACTCAAGACACATTTTTCTTGAAAAACATGGAATGCATCAATATAGGAAGAGATGGTAGAACTGAAATAGTATATGAAACGCTAGCCCTCTAAATCAGAGAAAAAACAAGTGAATTTATTGATGCATTTAATGCAATTCTTCCTTATGTGACATAGCACTAAATTTGTCAAATTAATTTTCATTTGGAAAAGATAACAATAATATGAGTATCGACCATTGAAAGCCTCCATTGATCCTTATTATAAACTGCCTTTCTCAGAAGACAATTCTTGATATTATATGATTGAAAAAAGACTTCCTATGCACGCTTTGAACTTGAAACATAATTTGATATCAAGAATTTATAATTTCATTCTTACTTTTCTCAGTGGGAACTAATGTAGATTGGTAGTATATGCACAAAGCACCAATAATTGTAAAATAACCCTACATACGTGCATTGTAGTTGCCTCCAGTAATTATTAAAAAGGGAGGAGTTTCCTGGAAGTTATATGAATTGTTGGGTATCGCTTTTAGAATTTTGTTGGAGCCAAGGGATTAGAAATAATAATTTTGGAATATGTAACAAAGTTCCTTCCTATTTAATTCTAAAACGGTTCTATGAAAACGAAGTAACTAATTAATGGCTAATTCTCTATAAGAGTCCATACATAAAATAAATATGTTTAAATCATTTTTTTTGGAAGTGTACATACATTTGGGAAATTGTGAGAGTTTCACTCTCCAAACTTACCTTTTATACTAGATATTTTTTTTCCAAGCGGTACTTTTGGGGTTGGTTGTGTTTACGTGCTAGATGTCAGGATTGTCAAACCTGTACACTTTGGATACATGTCATCAAACTTGTAAACTTACCTTTTAGTACATTCTATTTCTTTCTTCTATGGTAAAAAGGATATCTAATATAATCACAACAAAACATGTATTCAAATTTATTTAGATATATATTGAACAAATTAAACACTTAAAATATACTTAATCAATGCATCTTACCTTTATAGATGTCATATTAGCCGCTAATTTTTTTCTTTGTGTTACAATAAGACACATGGAGGACTCTTGTTGTTGGAGGCCTCATTTTAACCCTTTTTTTCTATATTATTGGTGGTTTGTAATGTATACATTATATTAGTTGACCAAACAAGGCTTAACATTTAAATCGCTTGGCATCGGTGAGATAGTGAAGTTAAATATTCATAAAATAGGTGTGTTTGGATACAAATTGTAATGGATGCGTCTACAATTATTTCTTTAGTTTTGCTGGTTGGGCGCATTCATAATGACT
The DNA here is from genome assembly GCA_903798385.1 of Fraxinus cuspidata. NCBI lineage: Eukaryota > Viridiplantae > Streptophyta > Magnoliopsida > Lamiales > Oleaceae > Fraxinus > Fraxinus cuspidata. Next base: position 30,989 of record CAIGRP010119402.1, read on the forward strand.
ATGCACACGACTAGGATTCACAAATATGTGTTTCAATATTGAGATTTAGTATTTGTTATTTATTTCTTTGCATCGGCAAAATTGTGTTGGCAGAAACATCAAATATTTTCAATGTGCTTAAAAGTTATATTTTTATTAATGTTAGACCTATGTTAGGCAAAATGAGTAACTTAAAAGTTAGTTGGACTTACTTTTAAGCATAATCAAACATTCTTTAAATACAATCTGGTCATTGTGATAATTTCCATCTCTAAGTTGAAGTATCATTATTTTTGGACTCAGGGATATTTCAAATGAAGTCAAAGTAGTCGATATGACAGATAAACCTCGTGAAAGACAAATTCCCCTTCATAAATTGGGGTATCCGGTCAAGTGGCGATTTAATGTCACTTATCAATCAATCACACAAGACCAGGTACTTTGTACTCTCTTTGCTGGTGTTTCTCTCTCCCTTAATTTCCTGCGTAATTTCTGTCCTGGATATAGTAGAGTAGTCAACAAGGTTACCTTTTACATGATAGGAGTATTCATGCTTACAATGGGTAACAAGCTGTGAAAATATTAATGGTTATCTCTAGTCAAGTTTCGCATAATCTTTTGTTTCTTTCTTTTTTTATTTATTTAGGAGTGTAATTTTTGATATGTGAAATTCTTGTTGGTTGTCCATATGGTTATGCTCTGTAGGACTCGTGCGGTAATTTTGATTATCAAGGCATCTGTTGAATGGTGCAGATTGTTATAAAAAATGCTTTGCAACCCTGAGTAAAAGAATGCCATAAAAATCCGTCTCTCTCAAATTGTTGTTTGAGTTTGTGCATTAAAATTTGTTCCGATTATCACAGATATCTGGAGGATGGGTGTGGTATGCTTAAATGCATTGATATGGGGCTGTCAATTTGTAATGTTAGCATCACTTTGAATGTGTCCTTTTTTGTGAGAGAAAATCTGTAGTTTCTGCATATGTTTTCTTGGTGTTGGATCTCTGCTTCTTTCTTCTGGTTGATATTTTCACATTTTCGTGATCCTCTTAGGAATTTCTACTTGATTGTATATTGCATAGTTTCCTACAATTAAGCATCTTTCCTGAATCTAAATACGATAAATGACATGGGGCACAAATGCTAGAAAAATTATGTTTTTAAGGACATCGCTTCTCCCTCGTTGTCCAGTAACCATTCTGAGTTTGGATCAATGACTAGGTTGTCCACTGCTTTAAAAAGGAAATAATGAGGGCAACTATCATTGGTACAGGTGAGCGTTGATTCTGTAAGTCGGGTTTATTTTGCCTGGATGCACTGGTTGTTATAAAAAGCTTTCAATTGTAAATATCCTTTGTTTTATGGGATGTTTGGTATGCAATATTAGAAAGTATAGCGGATTGAATTTTAAAATTTTCTTCTTTTTTAGTATTGTCCAATTCACTTTACTAAACATGTCATTGTAGAATATAGAAGAAAATGAGGAATTTTATCTCTCCATTTACTTCATTTTTCTTGGCATTTACTTATTTGTCGACGATGGTGTTACAGGCATAGGCTACAGATTGGGATGGACTGAGACAGCTTCGCACATTCTAGTACCACAAATTGGTGATTCTAGCACAAAGATTCATCTCCACCCTACTCACCCACCTTGCTCTCCCTTTCATCAAACCCACAACCCTCGTCCTCTAAGGTCATGATGAAATAACGATTCAACACTTCAAAGCTTCATCAAATTTATCTCCAGGTACAAAATTACGTTCAAGTCTACTAGCATCTATAGCATATCCTTCACCTGCAAGTTCCTTACTAACACGTATTTTAATAGACTCCTCGTCTTCCCTCCATTCTTCCTCATGCCCGCCAAGAATCCTAGGGTGTGGGGCGGGTTCGACCATTAAACTTGTACAAGAAATGCACCTTGAAACTGTAATCCATGGCCGGGGGAGACCACCATCTCAATTTTTAGTCAAATAAGCATGTGAAGTGTTGGCCAGCTCAATTTGTTAACTTAATAAAGGATACCAAAATAATTAAAAATCTGGTTTTTGTTTAACGATCAACAAAACTTAACATCAAAGAATACGATCATAATCATTTTGGGGTTGGGAATGGCAATAGGTCCAGACCGCTTGCTTGATCGGCTTGTAAGAGATTGGTCCATGGGCGGCTTGGCTCATTCCAATGCAAGCCTATAGATTGAGCCAAGCTCAACGAACCGGCCCTTGGGTTCACGAGCCCGCGTTATTTTCTTATTTAATTATATTAAATTTCTTTGTTTTTATCCCCTATTTAATTTTTCTTTTTATTTTCTATAAACCCTATTTAATAAAATGAAAAGCTCACCGGATGGACCAAGTGGGTCATCACGGGAAAGGTCCATGGGCCAAGCCTCGTCCCTTGATCAACGAGCAGAGCTTAGGTTGTCAACTCAACTTGGCCCGACCCATTGTTATCCCTATAGTCCATAAACAAAAATTGGCTTAGAAAGGTAAAAGATATAATAACTCTATTCACAATTTTTAATTGGGTTTTTGTTTTGGACTCGGCATGTAACACCTCGACTTTAATTTCTATATTGCATGAGGGCAAATTTTATTAATTTAAGGTAAAAAATTTTAACTACCATACTTTATGATTACATTTTTCAAATATATCAAAGTTTGAGAAACTTTTCACAATTCAGATCATAATTCAAGATTTTTTTATATAAAAATAGATAATAATTGACTTATATAAGATAAGAATGTTAACCGAATTAGTTGTTATTAAAAGATATATTGATTTTTATCTCTCATCATATTCGTTCACTAAAAACTTGCTTGCATTTATTATCTCTCCCATTTTAACGTCTCTGGGAACACGGAAAGTATAAATTAGGGCCCATGAATTCATAATTTCCTCACATGTTTTCCGGTGAAAATACCCTTCTACATATCAAAATAGGTCACACAATTATGCGTGTCACAATGAGGCATTTGGAATTTATAAAGGTATGTTTGTATCGTTTAATAATTTGTGACTACATTTATGTTACTATATATTTGTTGTTCCTTGTGAACAGTATGGGAATCATACTAAAAGTTATATGTGATCATCGATATCTAAGATTGTACGTAAAATTAATGCGACCAATGATTTGCACAATGAAATTATTGTAACATTTATGTTGTTCACAGCTGTCTTAATTGTGCACATACGTGAGACACGAAATTGTGATATTTGTATTATGCGATTGTATTCGTTTGACATGTGAAATTGTGACTTCATAACATGTGTGAAGTAAAAGATGAAATACAACGATTGTGACCTTTGTAATTTATGTGTGACCCCTCATAATGACGGTGAAGGTAGAATAAGGTTCTCTCTTCAAATAATATTGAAACGATAAGAATCTCATTTTGTATAATTTGAATTTTAAAAATTAAAAAATATATATATATTACCACAATTAACAGGTTTGGGGACAAAATAAAAATATATACTAAAAATATATGTAAAATATTTTTTAAAACAAAAATACCTGATTTGTCAATAAAAAGAGAGATAATACATGGTTTTCTACAATGGAAACTTAAACGCATGGTTTCCTCTAAGGGAGAAAAAAAATCTTAAATGCCATATTTTAAGATTACATTTTCAGAAATATCAAAGTTTGAGAAAGTTTTGATAATTCAGGTCATGATTTTTAAGATTTTTTATGATGGAAATATATAATAATTGTTAATATAAGGTGAAAATATAACTTAATTAGTGGTTAGTAAAAGATAAATTGATTTTTCTCTCATCATATTCCTTCCCTGAAAATTTGCTTGCAGTTACTATTTCCCCCATTTTAACATCTCTGAGAATAAGAAAATGATAAAGTGTTGCACCATGATTTCATAATTTCCTCACATGTTTTCCGGCCATAACCACCAAACTACATGTCAATAGGTTACAACCAACATTCTGCTTGTCACGATAAGGAGACATTTGGAATTCTTAAAGATATGTTTGTCATTTAATAATTTGTGAATATAGTTTTATAACGATGTATTTGTTATTCCTTATGAGTGGCATGAAATTCATATTAAAAGTTATTGTGACCACTGATATTTAAACACGTACGTAAAGTTAGTATGTGATCAGTGATTTAGTAAGTTTACATAATGAAATTATTGTATCGTTTATATCATTCACAAAACTTTGTCAATTGTGACTTACGTGATGTGAAATTATGACCTTTGTATTAATGTGACGTGCAAAATTGTGGCTTGATAATGTGTGTGAAGTAAAAATGAAATACAATATTTATGACCTCTGTAATTTGTTTGTGATTTCTGCGACCTCTCACAATGACGGTAGAGAAGAAAAAGAATAAACATTTCTCTCTCCAGATTCAAATAATAATTAGCATTTCAAAAATTAAAATCATGTAATATATTACCACATTTAACAAGATTGGGGACAAAATAAAAATATACTAAAAATATATAAAATAATTTTTGAAACAAAAATATCAATTTCTGAAAAATAATAATAATAATACCTGATTTTTTATAATGAAATTTAAAATCATAGCTTCCTCTAATTTTCTCATTCTATAATTTTGATGTTTCCTGAAATTTGCAGTTTCTCTACAATGGCTTATCCATATAGATTGAGATATTTCACAATTCAAGATATATTATTTTAGTAATCACGATTAATTCTATTTAACTGAGATTTTCCCTTCTTGTGGTTTTTTGGCCGGGATTGTTAATTAATTGATAAAATAGGGAAGGATTAAGCATGAGATCGGTGGCGTGGCCCGTGGTAATTAAGATGATATCTAGTTAAGAATTGATCAGATGCACGCGGATTACGATGATAGGTCACCGCCTCACTGGATTACACACAAATCATATTATATAACAAAGAATTTTAGGCTCGTGTAGTCAAGTTTGTTATAGGTGCTAAAATTTTGTGCAAATAGGCTTGTTAGATCATTAAACAAAAAAATTGACCTGTTGACTACTTGGATTTTCCAGCTAGATAAACATATGTTCGTAATTGTAGCTCAAGGCCAATGCAGCAAGTATTTTGGAGGAGTTATTTAAATTTTGGACTGTTACTATGGACGTTGGTACTCTATTTGGAAGAGCTCTTTAAAAGTTAATCTTGACATTTGCATCCTTTAATCATATTATGCTCATTGATTCTACAGCAAATATATAGTGAAACTTGACTGTCGGTTGATTTAAATTATACCGAATGATCTAATATTCGTGAAGTGAATTGATGTTTCATGTGAAGATGATGTGCACTGCCTATAAGCTTCTAGCAGACATTATGACTTGGTGATCATCGGTGATGTTCTGTTCCATTTTCTAGTTAAATGTGAGGCAGTATTTCACAATGATGCTCTGTATTCTATCGTGTTTCTCAGAAGCAAGGCCAGGAGAACACCTGAGCAAAAAGTGCAGCAAGGCACAAAGTTTGAGACCTATTTCATCTGAGCCACTGCTTTCTTAGTTTGTTACATGGAATTGGAATAGTTGCTTAAAATGTATATAATCTTTATACAAAATTAATTTTTGTAAATTTTGAATGAATCCGTGGTGAAACCAACTTATTTTTGCAGCAACTACTGAAAATTGCTTCAGTTTCTCAATATTGCTGAATTGTCATTATGTTCTCTTATGTGTTATTCTTGCATCACTTGGTATTTTGTGCTTAATCCGAAGAGTTCTTTGCATTTTGGTACACTTTGTGCCTTGATGACTGTATTTCAGATGTTTAATAGACTTTGCACTTGGAAACTCCTGGTTTTACCTATAAAAGGTTTTGTTCATGCCATGTACTAGTGAATCCTGTTATGTGCTCTAATTTGTATACCTTTTCAAGAATTTTTTTCTATTTCTTGCTCTGGATTCTTTGCCTATTTAATAATGCAGGTAGCTCAAGAATTTGAATCTGAAGCTAAATACGAGAATGATTTTCTCAACCAGCTGGTATGCCATTAACTGTACGGAACCTGAATCTGAATTGGGCCGAACTGATAACTGATATTACATACACTAATTGCTGGAAAAGTAGATGAGGAATTAGCCGCAGTTGGCAACCTGTTTTCCTTCTGAATTATTGACTTAATAGACACAGTGCACATGAATAACGCTTTTAGGCAATATGCTACATGAAAGACGAATTTGGTGTTCATTTTCAATTTGTGGAAAAAAGTCTTGCAAATTCCAGGTACCATGGTGATGTAGAGGGTTTATGCCATGCTTCTATACAATCCTTTACTGTTAAAAATGTCACTTCTTATAGCACCAACAAAACCTTCAAAAATGAAAATTTAAAATTTGACATTGAAGTCAATTGGAGGATGGAATAAAGGAGTGACGAGGAAAATGGAAAATCATGTTAAAATGAGTCTGAAGCCAGAAGTGAATCTTTTTTCATATATATTTCGTGAACTTGTACTGTTTGAGGACTGCAAGAATGGAATAAAAATTTCCAGCATTTATGGTGGCATTATTAGGGGAAAGAAGGGAATACCCAGTTTGTTGTGCGACCCTTCTTTTGTTTGATGCATTATTCTTTTAAGCTGATTCTACTCTCTTCTATTCCTCCTCTTGGTCACGCTCTAATCATATGGGAACTCAGGAATTTTTAAGGCTGTTGATTTTGGTTCAGTAAGATTCTGTTGAGTTCTCAAAAATTGAAATGGGCAGTTCTTATTGCTGCCTTTTTCCAGAGTAAGAGGTTCATGCCCCTTTTGGCTCTCATTATCGAAAACTTTAACTTTTTTTAGAAATTTGGTCCAAGTTTTTCATTTGTTTTAATCCTTGAACTGTTCGACTCATTATCTTGTTTGAAATGACCTAGCTCTTGTAGATTGTTCTATTTCTTTTTACAGCAAATGACATTGATCAAATCTCAGGCAGGGGTGAAAAAGTAACACGAGGCTGAACAAAAGCATCATCAAGGAAGGATCAAGTCATGTCATTCATGTGGTTCTTTTTGCACTTCTTTGGTTTTTGTGGTCTACTGGTGGTTAAAATTTTCACAAAGATGAGGACAATAATACTTCTCTGTTGCTTGCTCCCGGGACTGGTACATTAAGTTCACTTCAAAAATATTGTCTTATGTATATATCAAATGCATTTTCTTGCAAAACCTTGCAGATGGCTCCTCCTTTAAGTTGTTACAAGTTGCAAAATCATGTTTGTTGCCATTCTGACCTTCTTGTAAAATGTAAATACTTACAAGGAATAGCTTGTAAATACTCTGCTGAAGCAAGAATTAGAAGATTATATGTATTTTTTCCGTGTGTTGAATTTTTTTTTTTCGTGAAGATGGACACTAGTAATATTAGTCTTTTTTTTTTTTTGTTCGAGAAATTGGGATCCCAGGAAAACCCTTTAGAGATCATAAGTTTATTAGGTACCCTTTCTAACAGGAATTGGAATCTTTGATGCTATGTTTTGTTCATCAAGCTTAAAAATCCTACCCCAGCTAAGAAGCTACGACATGGAAGTACCCCAGTAAAGTGTTCCTAGAGTTATCATGCAGGCATGTTATTGCACTTCTGTGTGACCTTTTGAGTTCATAAATTTTGGCCCTACTAGCTTATGAACTATTTATTAAATGGTTGATTGACATTTGGAATGTCAAGTAATTGGAATGATACCAGTTGTCATTTATGGTGTTAGCTAGAGATGCATTTTACAGAATAGATTCAACTTTTTGCAGTGCCTTAGGTTGTTCTCAACTCAACCCTATATAGATTCACCATTCTTTACCTAATTATGCTTCTCTTCCTTTCTGTATAGGAATGTTGCGATTATAGGTGCTCGGTATGAGCACGCTATGCTTAAAAAATGTAAGTTTTTTAAATTAACTTTTTATCTTTGAACATGTCAAAATAAGTTGCTTAAAAGCGTGTTTGGCTTTGCTTAAAAGTGAAGCAGTTTCTTTTGGCTTTAACTTTGACTAATAAAATATTAGTTATATTAGAACTTATTTTGCTTGTAACTCAACTTTTTAAGTTTTACCAAGCATTCTCAATCAGCAAAAATTAGAGTCACCATTTAGAGATTTTTTTAGAAATTCTTGTAGGGAAAGGATTCTGAAAGCTATAGTTCACGCTCTAAGAGGGTTCAAGATGTTAGGTTTTGCTTTTTAAATGGTTCTTATAATCATATTTTTTAACGAAGTTACTTTGATAAATACACTTGCTATATCACTTACCGCTTTTCCTCTATACGAGGAGTTTTCACAACAAAAATTGACATGAAATAGACCCTACACTAGATTGTTTTTGGGTTGATTTGAGTGATAAGTTGACTTACAAATATTTGATCAGCTTAGAAGTACTTTTCAAAGTGTGTATTTGTTAAGGTATCAAAATGTCCCGATCCATTCTACCATGTATTGCCTGCCCTATTGGAAATGGAGGCAGGGCATCATGGTCTCGTCTCGAACTTGCTTCGACTCTTATTTTATTTTATTTTAGGTTATTTAATTTAAATCATATTTTAAAAAATATGAATAAAAATTTTAAAATGATTGAATAGAAAAATAGAACGAGAGATGGGGATAATATAGTTTAATCTTTATCTCGCCTTTCGATAGTCCTTAATGGGGTGGGAGTTGGGAATGATCGGTCTGATCTCATCTTGTTATCATCCTACTTGTTTGAAGAATATATGTTTGTGTAGTGTTTAGAAAAGTTGGAAAAAGGCAACATTTAGGGGAAAGGAAATCAACTTTATTTAAACTTGAGCGCCATTTAAGGATTGATACTATTCGGTCAGCATTGAACGATTTATAATATTATCACTCCAATTATCTTAATTCGAATAGGTTTAGGGTTATGCCCAATTAACTATTAACAAACTTGAAATAAAATGGCAAATGAAATATAAATCAATATTCTAATTATCGTTAGAATTCAGAGGTTCAATGATGAATAAACAAAGAAATAAATTGTGAAGAACGAATTCATTAAAAAAAGGCGGGTGGGGGTGGGGGGCAGTTACACAAATCTATAATATATTAAATATCACTCAAGTGAAAATCGTTTTTTTTTTTTTTGACTATTTTAACTCTACTATAATTCAATTATTTCAATAATACTTTATTTTTCGTTTTTCAATATGTAATAAATAATACAAAATCATTATCATGTATTGATTTTGTGTTATTAATTCTCAGTTAATTAATATTAATCTAAACTCAATTAATCTTGATTTACGTGAATCTAGAGTTACTATAGATAAATTTATTTATATTCATGTATTAAGAAATTTTAATGGATGTTTAAATTCATATATTAGTATTTAATTCTTATGTATTAAATGTAGTATAAAAATGTTGGTCACTTGTAATATTTCATTATCATAAAAACTTTGAATCATAAAAGTTAAATTTAGAGAGTACAATTTTTTCTTTTAAATTTCTATCTTAAATTTTATTTTCTTTAGTTCGTTGGAAACTTATCAAATCCTCAAAACAATTTGATATCAAATATTATTTCTACAGCACATAAAATATTTCAGAATAACGTACAATATACGTTCAACTCTAACTAGAATACTAAAATGTGAGGACTTTATGAAAATTTATTATAAAAAGGCGTTTACAATATAAATACTGTTGAAAAAATAATTAAAACCCATATTAATTATGGTTTTATGGCCCATACAGTAAGAAGCCCATTTTTGAGCCAAATTATAATTATAATTTTCATTCTTATGCTCATTTTCAACCACACATTATTCAATAAAATAATATTTACATTATATCAATAACTTTTCCTTCTTTTTCAACCACACATTCTCTATCAATCTACTATTTTAAAATATATTCTTCCAAAATAATGTGGCTCAAACACATGTAACCCTCAACCTACCAGCTATGCTATCTTCTATAAATCTCCCATTAAATCCAAAATTAATTCTATTCGAGTAGTTTTTCTTCAATTTTGATAAAACTCAGAAAATTACTATAAAAAGGAATATAAATACTGTTAAAAAATAATTAAAACCCATATTAATTATGGTTTTAAGGGCCATACGGTAAGATTATTTAACCCTCAACCTACCAGCTATGCTATCTTCTTTAAATCTCCCATTAAATCCAAAATTAATTCTATTCAAGTAGGCTCTTCTTCAATTTTGATAAAATTCAGAAGTTGCATATCTACTTTCAAGTATAATAAAATTTATTTCTTCTTTATGATTTTTATTTACTAGATCTTTAAGTTTTCAAATGCAATTTTCTCAGATTTCAGTAATGATTTCATCTCATATTCCAATTTCATTCTCCTGTGGCAGTTACAAGCCATTTTTGCAAAAGAATTACTGACAATCTACTTTGCTAAAAGCTATTATAATTTTATTACAGAATTGAGAAATTTGAGGTTTTTGCTACGCCTCGTCATCGAGGCTCAAAGTCAAAGTGCTACGTAGCAATTTACGTGGGCAGAAAATCAACATAAAATTCAACAAAGACTCAAGTGGTCAAATATAAGAAATTCTACAAACTACCGATTCTCGTACCGAGGCACTGTCTCGATGGACGAAGAGCTACAACTTATGTCGGAATACTGCCTAAAGAAACAAAGAAAGGAGCTGAATCTCTCAACTTGGATGACCAACACAAAGGCCCTCCTAAGGCTCTCAATTCATCCAAAGTCCATGAAGTCGACGCTATCTCTTACAACTTATTTGAAAATCTTTTAGAAGTGATTGATGTAACACTTCTAATAAAGGATGTCAGTGTGTCACCTGTTGTATAGGGCGGTCGATCTATTATCAATGTATAAATTGTATGAATAGACAGTGATGTGAAGCGTCAACTAAGGAGATGAGGCCACGTGATTCTGATCCAACGGACCTCACGTCGGCCAAATCACTATAAATAGGTTCTCTTTGTGGCTTAAAAATGGAGGGAAATTTTGGATTCCTAATATGATATCTTGAACTCTTGAATGTTAAATGGGCAGCAAATATTTACAAACACTTTTGTGAGCATTTTCACCTTCCATTATACACTTTTGGTATATAAATGTCTTAATGCACAATTTTGCAATTTCTATTCATATTATATTCCATCATTTCACATATTTTAATTAGATCTTTGGTTAGTTACTTTAATTTTCGATTGGTGATAGTTGTTAGCGCGATCATCCTTGTTTCACCTACCGAAATTCGAATACTTTTATCTCCTACCGTAGAGCATCTCCCGCGCACGTCCGTCTCCATCGATAGAAATGCAACGAAACTTGCTTGACTTGACGAGAGTGGACCAGAAATCTATTGGCTCATTTTTTTGGGTTAACAATTTTGTTTGTGTTAATATATAAGTTCAACTTTGAATTCATGGTGTGAGTTAGGTCTTGTGACCACGGTGGCTGTACATTTGGTCATTACAAGTTGTGCGTGACTTATGGGTCTTTTTTACTCTTTTCTCACTTTAAGAGATCTATGCCATTTTTTTATTAAATGTTTGTTTACCACTCTTTAATTTATTTATAGTTTGTTGCATGATCATTTTCAATCACATATTCACACAATAAAATATTCTACACGTGTATAAAAAAAATTCATATTTTTTTACCACATATTTTCTTAAAAACCACTATTCAAAAATCTTTTTCTATCAAAATGGTTGTCAAACGTGCACTTCTTGTGAAGGATGTTAAGAGAAATCATATGGGGGCGGTAAAGTTGATGGGGCTGGTTTGGGATCAAATGTACATACTTAATTATATGTTTCTTAACATCCTTTTTTAAATAATGATGCTCTAGGCAACCAAACTTTATAGGTTTAATTAATATTCATGCTATATGTACAATATTGGTTGACAACATCTTATTTGACATCATCATATCCATTCATTTTAAAAAACTATTTTCTACATCACATACTAAGATTTTGACAACACATGATTGTCAACCATTGTTGTCAAAGAATATTGTACACTTAAATTAATTCTTTAATTAAACACGTGATCTTACATTTATGTGAATTTATCATTTAATAACAAGTAGTTGTTACTTATAGTGATACTTGGCAACACTCTTCTTTTTAACTAGATGAATTTGACTTCTTTGATTATTTGTCATTTTTTTTTTTGGCATATTTGTCACTTTTTGAGTTTTAGTAGATGAATTTGAATTCTTTTATTTTTGTCACTTTTTTAAGTTTTTGAGAACACATTTGAAAAATAATCTAATTCAATTTATGTAACTTTTTTGAGTTTTCGTTGCTTCTAAGAAATGTGTATCTTTTTTTATTTATTATTGTGTGAAGAATGTTGATAGAACTCAAGTTTTTGAGGAGGGATTATTCTTGTCGAACAGGGCCACGTTGGCCCTCTTCATGTACCATCGCTCTTTGAGGAATATGTGGTTGTGGTTGGTTCGAAGTCGATAGTTCGTGTGGAGTTCTAAATAAATTTTTTGCTCTTATTTTAGTTAATGTGGCCTTTTATATGTGTTTTTCACTTTTAATGAGATGTTTATTTACTTCTTATTTATTTTTGTTTTGGATGTTTACACTTTTTAATAAAAATATTACAAACTTTTTAATTTAAATTTTTTTGTAATAAAATTGCTTAATATTATAATGAGCTTATAAAAATCTTTTAATCGATATTTATATCATTAGAAGAATGTGTGATTAAAAACAGAGAAAAATTTGAATTTACGCGTATAATATTTTATTTCGTGAATGTATGATTGAAAATGAGTATGTAAAATAAAGAATTTTCAGATAATGATTGATGTTGTGCATTTGAAAGTGACATATTGTGTCACTTTTTAATTGAAAGATGAAACAATATTTTGGAGGGATTTGTATGGATTAAGCTATTCAATTTAAACTTTTTTCCCCCAGTTTTCCATTCGACCGTTTAAAACGGTTTGAAAAAAAAAAAAGAATCTAAAAAAATAGGTTTTAAAAAAAACTCAAATACAACCACAATCGATTTGGTTTCAAATTAGTGTTCGGAAATCACAATTATGCTAATGCGTATGTGATTGTACAAGCAACACAACATGACACATTTCTGCAGACAACAATCATACTATAAATAAATGCACACAAATCAAATCATACTACATAAAATAAGTATAGTTGAATTCTTGCGAATTGCACAGTTAACAACCAAAAAATGTTTTAAGTAACGTTTTCAAATAGATATGGTATCGATTTAAGTGAGGCAATGAGTTTGTCACTTCGTATGGTTTATTTTTCTTTTTTTGATGAAATCTTTAAACATTTCAGTTTGGTTTCAAATTGCTTTCAAAATAGACAAAACCTAATAACAAAGGGGAAAAGAGAGAATGGAAGGAGATTATATAATAAAAACCTTCTTCTGTAACAAAATATAAGTTTTGTGAGGATTTCTCAAAGGGAATAATACATAATTACAAAGGTTTTAAGTTAAAAGTATAAAACTTATGAAAAAGTTTTAAAAATCAGCTTGTCACATTTGATAATAGGTCAAAGTTACAATAACACACAATCACAATCACAGTTACAAATCATAAATCACGATCGCACATTTTTTTAGGTCGCATATTACTTATTGATTACAAATTATTAAATTTTATCGATCATAATCATCCAAATAATTGGTCATAAATGCTCTTCAATCTTCGAAAATATTTTCATTCTCTTCTCTCTCTCTCTTTCTCGAGTCTTTCCTTTAATAAAAGAAAGTATAATTGTACATCATTCTATAATAAACGAGATTCTTTAACTTCTTTTTTTCTTTACTATCATTGATACTTTTTATTCCTAACCAACATACCATTAAAGAGGCCAATTTACTATAAACTAAACAAATTGAAAAATGCTCTAAAGTCGATTCTTAAATGGACATTTGCATGTGTCATAACCTGTCGTCACCAACATATATATAATATATTCATGGATGTGTACATAATTATATATATATATATATATATAATAATACTGCAATATAGACTAGGATTGTTGCATTACATGGATGGTGTATAGAGAATCTCTCAAAAAAATAACCACTTTGGACGAGAATAATACTTTTTTTTACACCAATTAATTAAACTACTATTTCCTCAAGAAGCATGATTACTAATATTAGAAAAGAATTTAACTTAGATTAGGGTAATCTTGGTTGAAAATGATTGAACATAGCTGATATACCTTATCAAAAAGGCAAGATATTCTTGTAAAAAAACTTCGAAAGTTTCAATTTTTATTCCCTTAAACCCTTAATCTTGGTTGAAAATTGATTGAGCACAGCTGATATATCTTCTCAAAGAGGCAAAAGATATCTTCGTATCTTGTTAAAAAAAACAATATTACAAGTGTCAATTTTTATTCCCTTAATAAAATAATATATCATATTGATTGGAAATAGATGGATGATTTTGACAAATAGTTTTCGCTTTATCTAAACTTCATAAAACATTTTTGTCCAATAAATTTGAAATAACTAAACGAAATCTCTTTTTGTCATAATACAGGATCTCAATCTTTTCCAGAAAAAGTGTCTTCTTGGAAAGGGACACATAATGAAAAAGTGTATTAGCTAAATTCATGGTATAAGAATTGACAATGCTTTACGCTTATTGTCAGCTTACTACAATTCCTTTACCTAAAATTGAGACGAACTGCGAAAAATGTATGTTATTTTTAATATTTTTTTGAAAAACCAATTACTTTTAATGTTGATTTACCTTATCATTTATTTAAATCTTGATTTTTTTCTGAATTAGGTTAATTAAGACATAATAATGTCTATCATATTTATAGTATAGGAACATTGACAATTAAGGAAATTGTCTAGTATAATCTGTCAGCACAAAATTTTGGTTCAACTTTATTCAGAAAATTAATGGTGATTTTTGAAGTAATAATGTTCAATAGAAGAATAATTGTAGTGAACTGATTAAGTTCCTTTGCTTCACGGACCAGATAATAATTGACTAATTGTAACTATGTCCTAGGAAACACATAAGAGATTTTCTGGGATGCATCAGCAATTAAATATGGGATTTTCCAACAATTAACTTTAAATTAAGATTTGTCTATTCAAAACTTGCTTCTTCTCCTCTAGCTCTAATTCTGAAGGTAAAGCCAATTATATCTCCCATTTGTATATCAATCTTTATCAAATAGACAGGTTGGAGAAACAGACTTCCACATGAAGTCTAGGTGGAGATGTAAAAAACCGGCCTAAGCTTAAATGGCGTTTCTACTAAAAAAATGTAGAGCGTGTTCTCTTTGCTATTTTCAGTTTTTAGTTTTCGAAAATACTGAAAATACGTTTACTTACCTATTTTCAGAATCGAATTTTCAAAAACGAGTTTAAAATTTACAAAGAAAATAGAAAACGCAAAAATAATTCGTTTTGGTTGTTTTCGGTTAAAACCAAGCCAAAACTTCATTTTTTTTTTATTTTTAAAAACAATTTTTTCAAAATGACAAGAAGAACGTGTTTTCACCAATATCAAAATGGACACTCGAAACACAAAACTCAAAATGAATTCAAAACTTAAAACTAAAAATTGAAACACGAATAGAACAGCCCCGTAGTGTTTGTGTGTGTTTTTTTTTTTTTAAAATAGAAGACAAGGTGTTGGAAAAATAGGAACCCTATTTCATGTAACATTTGAAGATCCACCCAAAATAAACAACAATATAGTTCTAGTTTCAACAAGAAAATTTTCTCACATTCTTATTAACCTGTAAATCATGTAAGAATCAGAAGATAATGTACATATTCCATATCCCATAAAACTAGAACAAAATTTACAATTAAATAGCTAAAAGTTACCACAATACAACGGCGAACTACATTATTTCCTTCTCAAGGAGTGAAACAGCAAGAACCGCATCCAACTTCGTCCACAAAAGTTACAGTATCAAAAGATAATGTACATATTCCATATCCCATAAAGTAAAATACAATTTATAATTAAAGTACCTGAAAGTTACCACAGTATTGTGCAATTTCTTCTACTAGTGATAGCAGAATAATCCTTTTACCTGCCCACTTCTTTTGACCAAGCAAAAAAATTGTGCGCCTTCTAGTATATGAATTGTTCTGACTTATTTATATACTAAGAACTAAAAAACTTAACCGGAATGAGAATATTGCATCCCTATGCCTTGATATTCTTCATTATTTTTAGGTCTATGACGAAGGGAGGATGTATATATAGATTCTACCCAGTCTGCTCAAAAAGTTACATATCTCAGTTACCTTTGCCTCTCTTTATGATCTTGTTTGACTTCAATGCCTAATTTAAAAGTGGATATTTTCAGCAATCTGCTCCACTTAAATTACAACTAGCTAGTCTTATTTTCGATAAATCTGAGGTCGATTACATAATTTATTTCTTTTATCGTTTTAATGTTTTTTTTCTTTCTTGGCTTCAATATTTTAGGAAATCAAATGAGTTGTGTTGTTGACCTCCATTCTAATAATAGTTCCTATGTACTCCTACAAGGGTCAGAAAAGGGCAGTGGACAAAAAAAATACAGAAAGATGAGTTGGCTATATGTACTATATTTCTATTCATTGGCCTGAAAAATCAAAATAAATAAATATAAAATAAAGAAAACATGATGAGATTTTTCTGTTGTCTCTGAGTGCATGAGAATTAAAGTGGCAAAGAGCAATAGGCAAAATAACTGGTGACATATCCCCACAGCTATAATAATAAAAAAAAAGATACAGTGTCATAGTCATCTTTATAGTGTACCTCTCATTTATTACCATGTCTTTTGCCTTCATTCGTTCATTCTCCATCCACTAAATTGTTCTTTGGTCCCCTTCTATCCCATTCTATTTTACCTTTTTTTCTATTGAATCTGCAGGCATACACTTCAAAACTTTTTTTCCTCCAATTAGGGTTTCCCAATTGAGAACTTGTAGCAATAAATCTGTGCTGTGTTCAGTTTGAAGAAACAAAGAAAAGTTTCTTGGAAGAAATCCTACAAGGAAAAAAAAGGTAGTTTTATGATCTTTTTTCATCTTCTTCTGATCAATGAAACCAGACCATAGAGGTAAATTCGTGAAAGCTCTTTATAGCTTTTCTTGGATTTGCTCACTTTGTTCTAGTGATATGTTTGTTTTGAAAAGGTAAATACTAAAATAAGTAGCTTTTTTAAGTTATAGAGCTTGATCTAGGGTTTTCTTGCTTGTATATTGACCAACCTCTTTAATTATATCCATTTTTTACAAAATATCAGAAAATATGCAAGAACTTTATGAAACTGTTAAATATAAATGACTACAAATTTAAGTAATAAAAATTTAATTATAAGAAGAGAAGAGAAGAAAAGAAAAGAAAAGAAAGATGTGTAATACTCAATTTTTAATACATTTTGAACATACTTGGAGGATTTTGTTTTCTTTCTGTTTGTGGAATACTCATAAATTTAAAATTTTAGATTGCAGAAGAGAAAAACATGCAAATTCTTTGTAATTCGAGTGAGATTAGTGTAAGGAAACCAACAAAAAGAGGGGTGGGGGTGGGGGTGGGGGGGAATCTTCCAGGTTTTGAGCATCAATTATTTGCCAATAACTAAGAAAGCACTGGTAGTGAACTGGTACTGAGAGAAATACTGCAAGAAAATTAACTGTTGACGATCTTCCAGTGTTTCTCAATGACCCTTCTCTGGCAAATAATTTTTTGTTGTTGAAATAAAATATCTTGTAGCTAAGGGGGGAGAGAGATTTGCATCTGGACCTATTGTAGTCTTCCAATCTGTCTGAGGAACATATACGCAACCTGCAAATTTCTGTGATTACCATAAAGTTCCAGAAACACAGAGTAATTTCTACATATTAGATTTTAATGCAAGCTAAAAAAATAAACGGATTTACTTGTTATTTCTTGATGATGCAGTGAAAAATGGCTTCATCCAGTTCATACAATTGTCCCTGTGCAGCCTGCAAGTTCTTGAGGAGAAAATGCATGCCAGGTTGCATTTTTGCACCATACTTCCCACCAGAGGAGCCACAGAAATTTGCAAATGTGCACAAGATATTCGGCGCAAGCAACGTTACCAAGCTCCTCAATGAGCTTCTCCCTCACCAAAGGGAGGATGCAGTGAACTCCCTTGCCTATGAAGCCGAAGCCCGAGTCCGGGATCCAGTCTACGGCTGCGTTGGCGCCATCACGTTCCTCCAAAGACAAGTCGAGCGCCTTCAGAAGGAACTCGACGCAGTTAATGAAGACTTAATTCGCTACGCGTGCAATGAGATTCCGACCGGTTTACCAGCCACTCAAGGAGTTAATTCACTTCATTCCATGGCGGCAGCGCCCCGCCAGAGACCGGTAAGGATTAGCAATGAAAGTGGTAGCGGATTTCATCAAACACCTTCAAACTTCCACTACCCATATCCTTTTCCATGGAATGATCATAACCCTTCTGGTAATATATATGGAGGAGGGGTAGATGGAAATATTTAAGGATATATCACCTATAAATCTAGGGTTTATGTCCCTCCCCTAGAGGAATGGTATGCATTTTTATCTTAGTTTATCAGTCATGGTCTCTAGCTAGCCTCACATGCATCCTTCTAGCTAGACTGAGTCCTATTATCCTCAAAAGAACATTATTTTGGGTGGTTTTAATAATTAAACAAATATTATAAGTCTTGTTTATTTAGTCTACAAGTACTAGACCTGATAAGAATGTTCGTGTGAAGGGTTCTTAATTTTTCTGTTGGATTGTTCGTCATGAAGAATAAAATTGTGTGAAGTAATGATTAGTTGTTAAGGAAAAAAGGGTGATTGCATAGTAAAATTAAGTCTACTGTTATCCTTCATTGAGCTACATGTGCGCATTCTTAATTCCTAGAGTAGTCTGTTTTGTTCTTGAGGACAACTTTCTTTATTTCTGGTGTGATTGATATAGCAAGCATTTGGTCCTGTTAAAAGTATTTATTAACATACGAATTAATAGGTGCACATAGACGTCCCAAAGTTTTGCTTTCAAATCTGCACTAAAATAACTGTCAAAAAATGATTCTCAAAAGTACTGCTCTTTCTTAATTTGTCTAATAAGTCAAGTAGATGAGAAGAAATTCAGTGAAGAGGAGTCATTATCAGAAGGGTTTTTCTTGTCAAATTCAAAAGATCAGAAAATAAGTAGCTTTTAAGCAAAATGTCTCTTCAAGTCAAATTTCTTTTCAAGATGGTCGCTCACACACACATGTAAGGTCATTGTAAGTCCGTCGACAACTCTTTAGCATATGTATGCCTGTGTCAAATTTGAATCTTGACCCCTTTCGTACTGTGTATCTCTCATCCTGTGTATAAATCTTTACTTGCAATATCAAGAACCGTAAATCTTTACTTGCAATATCAAGAACAGTGAGAAATAGTTCTTTCTCACATTGGATCCATAAATTACTAAAGATGTTGGCCTTCCTTGTGGAGAGTTTCAGCTTTTCACTACCAGCACTGCTTAGGAAAACAGTAGAGCCCCCATCCCACCCCACCCCACCCCACCCGCTCCCTGACCCCACCTACCTACCTACCCACCCACCCCAACAACTTGTTATTTGAAAAATAAACCTGCAGTTATTAGGGTTAGGGTTTAAATCTTTTACACAAAAGAGAGATATGTATGATTCATTCTGTGTACCAGAACCCACACGGGTGTTCATATCAAACAGTAAAAAGCTTCCACAATGAAACATTAGCCTCTGCCATTTCTGATTCATCAAAAAATATATGTCAGTTTCTCTGCAGTTCTATCTTATATCATTTCCTAAAATTCTTGGGTTTTTCTCGTGATCGCATTGAATCGCCTTTGATTCATCACTTGATGGGATTCTGATTTTTAGTGGATGAAAATCAGAATCTGATCAAGAAGATTGGAGCATTCATTTGTACACAAGCAGATGATATTCATCCATCATTAATTAGCTTTTCAATCATAATTTTTTTCAACAGTAAGGGCTTGAAAAGTGCTTAAAAGCTGATAATGGTGCACATGCATGTACCCCCATTAACATTTATGTTTTTTTTTTTTCGCTCTAGTCAATATAAGTAAATAAATAAACTTATAAGTTCACCCAAACACTTACTATTTACGCCGAGTCGGGATCTCTACGCACGAGCCACCAGTTACGTACTCCAAGTTCATTAAAGGGATATGAGCAAGCTATTTAGCCTTCATGATTAATTTATAAATTGTTTTATAAACTCAATAAAAATAAAACATTAATTTTAATGAGATATTCATAACGACTAATCATTATTATCAGAAATTTTCTTAAGATTCGCTATTATTCTTCTTATTATTCCTATTTATAAATTATTTAAAAATTTGAGAAGTGGAAAACATAATCAAGTCCGTGAATCTAATTTTCGTTTTCTCGATATTTCATTTTAGGATAAGAAATTATCAAATCTTAACGAACCTGTAATTTTTTATCCTCCAATTTTATTTTGTACCAGTAGGACCTATGTCGATATTCATTTTAGCTCTTGATTGGTGGCTTTGTTTTTTTTTTTTTGGGAAGATATTGTTTTGAATATTGACTTTTTTGAGAATGTGTGATTAAAAAGTAGAAAATTCTTTTGGTTTACGTGTAGAATATTTCATTGTGTGAATGTATGGTTGAAAATGAATATGACAATTTTTTTTTGAAAGAATGAAACACAAACAAGAGTTAATTCTTTGTATTTTCAAAGAAACCAGCTGTTTATTGTTATAGTAATCTAGTAAGACGAAGATGTTGAAGTGCAGGACGAAGATGAAGCGAGAATATAGTAATCTCCTACATAAAATAAAATATGCATAACAATACTTTATATACCTACAGGATAAAAAGTTGCAATTAGAGACGGATTACTTTGTCGCTAGATGTTAAAATTTCATTGCTTGAGGGTATCAAAGATGGAAATTGTTCGTTGAAAGAAGAAAGCAAAGGCTCCAATTATAAGAACTAGATATGGTCACTTTTTTTTTGATACCCAGGTATACACCTTCGGCGACTAATCTTGGGGTTTATGCTTCTGCACCTCAAGACGCAGACCAGGTAAACCGTGGGATGTGCCCCAAACTGGTAAGGGTCCAAGAGCCCTCACACTGATCTGCCAAAGTACCTAGCGAGTCAACACTTGTTGCACTTTGCCTGCCAAAGTACCTAGCGAGTCAACACTTGTTGCACTTTGCCTTTCAGGATAAATCCTGCTTTCCAAGATAGAGCTTGCCTTCCAAGAGCCCCATGAATCGAACTCGCAACCTCTGAACTGCCAGCAACTAAGAGTCCCATTCTTTGCCAATTGAAATGTGCCTCGGGGGGCAGATATGGTCACTTTTTAAATGATGTCTTGTTATTGACTACTTAAAATTGATGTTACGAGTTGTTGAAGTCTAAACGGGAAAAACTAAAAGAAACAGCCAAATAGAATAATAATTTCGTGTTTTGTTTCATTCTTTTAAAACTTTTTTTCTATATATAATCATTTTCAACCACACATTCACACAATAAAACATTTTACATGTAAATCCAAAATTCCCCCTTCCCTTTTAATCACATATTTTTCAAGAAATCATTATTTAAAAACAATGTTTTTCCAAAGAAATGACGACCAAATATGGGCTAAATCTCAACTAATTAAGAATATGCGTGCGTGTATGGACACACGGAGAGACATACACTTGAAAATCCCAATGTGAACATTAGAAATTTAGAATTGACGAAAAGTTTTATGAGTTAGTGTTAGAAAAAACACTGCAAACTCTCTTTGTCCTACACTTTCTTTAGTTTTTCTACTTTTAATTAATTCTTTTTTTTTTTTCCTATCTACTTAAAAAAATTATTGAGTGACATGATTACAAATAGTTTATGGCAGAGAATACAGCCCAATTCCATGTACTTTAAAGTTATCAGCCTTCATTCATCCTATGATCATAAGGTAACAAAATTTGAGCTGAACCCCTTGTATTTAAACATGAATTGTGTAACAAATGAAATTTACTTTAAAATAGTGTTTGATCAGAGTGGGATGGCGGGGGAAGGGCCGGCCCAGGGTGGGGTGGTATGGGTTTTCTGAGTTTTTATTGGATTACTTCTGAACAATTATGCAAAATCAGAATCCTTGAAACACATCAATCTTCTTCTCTGCAAAACGTGGAAAAGAAGCAAAGAACAGGGGGGAAAAATTATGAGGTGGCCCCGTTGATGCCCCCACCATAAATTCTTATGTTCCTTTTTGAATTTTGGATATATCTAGGATTTATTTTCTTTATTAGGATTTGGATGTTTTTCAACACACAGTTTTATATGCCCCATTTTTTAAAAATTCATTTTTACTAAACTCATTCTTAATTACATATTCTTTTAATAAAATAATTTTACACGTCAACTTAAAATTTTTCTCCACTTTTTAACCGCACTATCCTCCAAAAAGCAATTATTACATAATATATTTTTCCAAGAAAATAGGGGTCAAACCAACCATGAATTGCTGAAAAGTAAGAGTTCTATAATCCAAAGACTAGTCTTGATGGACGACAATTATGTAACTCAATTTTAAGTTTAAGAAATATTTTTGAGGTTTATTGGAAGAGCTTCAATTTTCAAAACAGACACGCTAGCTTTCTAGATGTTTTTGTGCAATCTAGGTTAAAAGTTCATGTGATGAAAACTCGTGTGAAGTTGATATTTTGATAAGTGTTTTTTTTTTTTTTGAATAAAAAGTAAGGAAAAGTGATACAAATTTTTGATTTTTGATTTTTTTTTTTTCCAAAGATGTGTGATTGAAAGTGAGTATGAGAAAAAACAATTTAAAAAAAATCGGGCAAATGTTGAAGACCATAATGATATACGATATATAGACCATATTTACATTTTATACTATGCAAGGACTAATAACTTGAAGGCCTCAAAAAGTCCTTTTTCCCTAATTCTTCTCGTTAAATATGTGTGTTCTAATTGTAAGTAGAATGTAATGGCAATTGAAGTTCGTTTTTTGACTAATTCCTTTTGATATTATCATAAACGTACCCTCAAGATTCTAGTAGTTACATCGAAAAATGTAAATCGTACTTCTAATAGAAACAATACAAGAAACGTGTAATACCTTTGACGCTCCTAATCTTCTATTCGGATGAACGAAAATCCTAATGCTTTTTTTTAGCGTTCTCCGGAAGTAAGAATATGTCGGCACATGTACACCAAACTCAAGTTCTGAAAAAGCAAACACAAGACAACGAAAGAAGATAACTCAAGCCAAAGTTTTTGTTCTCTGTCTCTCTCGAATTTTGAGCCACACATAAGAATAGTACTCTTGTGGTGGCTCATGCCGTTTGGGGTTATAAATGCCCATTGGGTTGTGTCTTGTTCCCTTCTCTAATTGAATCCTTCAGCTTAATCTTGTTTTATTTATGTAGTCCTTGAAGATACATATTTTTACACACCTTTTAAAATTTTAACCCAATTCCATCTGTGTAATGTAATGATTAAAACTTTGGCTCGAGCTTAGGCTCAATCAACTCCAAGACTTAACAGGTTTTGATCATTATTTTTGGAGCATCGCTAAAGGCTCGAGATTGTATTTCTTACACTGTATGCATTTAAACAGGCATTCGAGCTCACGAATTGTTTTAATCGCTAAAACCTCCAACTCTTAGAAAATACTACAGCTCTCGATGGAGACATTAAACCAATTGACTTAGCATGTAACCTTATAATTGAAGTTGAATCAAAATGATCGTTTTGCCTCTCCAAATATGACTCTCTGTGAACATATCGTGCATATACTTCATTAAACATTATATTGAATTACCGAGCATAAATAAAACCATCAATGAACCATCTAAATTGAGTTATTGATAATATATTAATCTCAATTGTTAGCATCTCAAGAACCTCAAATATGCACAAAGACAACTCGTAATTCGCAAGCGCAAAAATTCATATTGTTTTAATTCGAGAATGGATTCATAGAATGCGAGTGTGTAACGTATAGTTGCTTTGAAAAACCCTATGAAAAGGTGTAATCAAGGTTTAATTAATTCAACATGATTGCTAGCATGATTAAAAGAAAAAAGAAAAGATACATACAATCTAAACAAATCATATACGCCGTCAAGCATATCATGACACCAAATCTTACTTGGGGAATAATCAAAACCTATGAAATTTGTTTTTGGTTTTCATTTTATATGTACAAGTGAATTTTCCTATATAGTGTAAAGAAATAGTTTCCAAATTGATTATTACTATGTAGCCCGACTAATTATTTTGCCTGTTTAGTTTAGTTAAAAATCATGTTTTCAGTAGATTTTGATAGAAAATTGATTAAATATGTGGTTGAAAAGTTGATAATAATTGTAAGTCCTCAAATGTGTGATTGAAAAAAAATGAGTTTTAGAAAATGAGATCAAATAGAGCTTTGTCAAAACAATGACACATAAATCTTATTATAATCGAGTGCAAACGGGATTTGAACAGAAAATATTTGTATATAATAACGTCACGTTAACAACCTTATTTTAAAAAGTTTAAACTCTTACAAGGGGAGACTTAACAACCACCACTTATTATAGCTAGGTTCCATGTTGACTATATCAAAATCATGGAATTGTATCTACATACGCGGCTAAAAGAAGGTTCTCTTAGGTGATTAACAATTATTATGGTAATGATTATCACAATAAGTTTAATGATAAAAATAAAATAAAGGAAAAAGCTCAAGATTATGGGTTAAAGCCTAAAGGAATGGTTACACTTTGTTGATTAAAAATGTTCTTAATGAATAATAGATTCGTGCCATTCCTACAAGGGAAATTCTCACTCACACTCACCAAACGTTACAACTAGTCACATTCGGGTTGTCTTTCATTTTTTTGGTTGCATTGACGTCCCCAAGCTGTCCAATTTGTTGCAGGTAAGGACAAATTGATATATCCTTTCAACTTTCTGTCAAATAGTAATTACTTGAAAGAATGACAAAAATACTCCTAAAAGAATGGGTCACGTGCCTTTCAAGTGACTATTTGATGGAAAGTTGAACAATTTTTGTCAACTTATCCTCAAGTTATTTGGATTGAGTTTGAAGCAATTTGGGTTGGGGACAGTAGGTAAGAATTTCCCTTTCCTGTTCCTATAAATATTAGTGTTCTAAAAGGCGCAATGTGTGGCGAAATATGAAGGCCAAGTTATGGATTAGGCGAGGAATATGAGTAAAAATGCGTTTTCTTATTTTAATATTATTTTAATTTTTAATCAATCAAAAAATCATTTAGTAATTAAAAATAATACCTATCAAACGTCTAAAACAAATTTATAGAAACTTTATATATTTTTTCAAAAGTTTTCAACAAAGAGATAAGTTTCAAATGTAAATCAACCTTTAAATTTTATTTTAAAAGAATTGTAATAATAATAATAAAAATAAAAAGATAATAATGTGTGCCTAGACAAGCATTATTGCAGCTAGACGCGCAATTAGCAATCAACGATTGTCATTGACCGTTAATGGCTTGGCGTTTCCGCGCCTTGGGGCTCATTAGAACATTGATAAAAATCAATACATGCTTGTATATATAATTATTTTCTTAAGGTTACAGCAAGATTAAAGTTGGCCCATAATCTTTCATGTGGGCTCTAGAAGCCCGTTACTAATTAGTCTTACATAGCCCAACTAAGTAGCCAGATGGGCTTTCTTGAAAAAAGAAAAACCAATTCAACCACAAACCGAACTATTTTGTATAGCTACGTTGTTGGATAATTAAAAGGGAACTATAACTGGATAGGTCATTACTTCATGCTAAACATACTCTCAATATTCATGGTTGAAATGATGAAATTATCATGTCCTTGCTCTAATCCCGTTAGTGGAAAATAGAAAAGGAAAAATAAAGGAAATTCATGGTATTTTCTCCAAGTGTCATGCTGGAAGGTGTATGAATATATTTTCTTAATATATTGGGGGATTTAATAAAAGAAACAAATTGTAAATATAAAGAGGCTTTTACAAACTGGCTAAAGTCAGCTCAATATTAAGTTGGTCCATTATGTTTGGAATGGGCTTTAGAAGCCTGTTACCACTTACCGCTTCTAATCGAACTTTTTTCGAAAGATGGACTTTTGTGAAAAAACCCAATTCAAAGACAATCTGTGCAATTGCGAATGAAGTGGATGTGG
The DNA here is from genome assembly GCA_903798385.1 of Fraxinus cuspidata. Classification (NCBI taxonomy): domain Eukaryota; kingdom Viridiplantae; phylum Streptophyta; class Magnoliopsida; order Lamiales; family Oleaceae; genus Fraxinus; species Fraxinus cuspidata. Next base: position 57,116 of record CAIGRP010119402.1, read on the forward strand.
TTGCACACTTACCAATGATAAAATAAAGTAAAAATTACAGCCTACCAAAATTATAAACTTCTCATTTCAAAATTCAGATTTCCAAGTTTTTATTTCAAAACTAAGATAATAATTAAAATTTTAAAATAGTAATAACTATATTACAAAATTAAATATACATATTCATTCTACCAAACCACACACACCAAAACCATAATTATTTCATCCTCTCTATTTTCTCTCCTCTCTCTCTACCTCACCTTCTCTCTAGCCATTCGCCGCCGCCACCACACCATCGACCACCACCACACCACCGGCACTACCACCGTTGGCACCACCTCATCACAACCAACACACTCACAAAAAAAATCCCCAAACCCGCAATCGCAGCTGTTAGGTATTTATTGTAATTGGCTATTCTGTAAACAAAAAAGGACTAGAGTTGATAAGTTGTAAAAAGTTAGGAGTAGTGTGCAATTAGTATAAGTTGTGATATTTTTTAGGTCTAGGGTTCGAGAATGGAAAAGAAGGAAAAACAGTGCCGCAATTTCGCTAGACTATCGCCAAGGTTTGACTCGAGCGTCAAAAATAGAAACTTTATCGCTCGACTGTCGCCTCACCTTCGCTTGAGCGACAACCTGTCGCTTGACTATGCTACCCCTTCACTCGAGTGAAAATGTCATTCGGGAATTTTTAATTCGTTTTTTAAAGGCTTTTCGTCCGGCCTATTCATTACCTAACCTACATATAAATACTTGAACGTCACATGACGAAAATTCCATGGTTGATCATTGAGCAAACACTTGATTTTTCATATTCTTTTCATCTTCTTGAGATTTCAACATTCATTGTTCAAATTGATCAGTTTCACAATCCAAATACTAAACTGCAGCTTCTTCCATATTTGTCAGAGTTTTGAAGATCAAGGGAAGGTGATTGGAGTTTCAGTCGTTGAAGAACACGGCGTTCTTCGTGAATCCATATGAGATAGACGATTTCACATAGCTATGCGTTGCTGTAGGAGAGCGCAATCCAGGAGAGCTTTGAAAACTACAGTTGGAAATTGTTGCAGGAGCACATAATCCAGGAGGGCTGTAGGAATTACAGTCAGGAGATCAGATAGTAGATGTCATCGTCTAGTCTGGTAGAATGTAAGTTATAAATCGTTTATAGTAGATTGTTGATTGGTAAAGTGCTCGAAGTTTTTACCCAGTTGAGATTTCTCTGTCATCATATCGTGCGTTATTTATTGCTTTATTTACTGATTTTATATTCTGCGGTATTCAAACATAGGATAATTGAACTGATTGCATAATCATCTAGAAGTAATTAATTGGTGACTTGTTGCTAGTTAATTATAATTTGTTAATTCCGCATTTACACCTATTCACCCACCTCTAGGTGTTGTTTGGGTCGAATACGTATTTTCAATTAGTATCAGAGCCTTAATTCGATTCCTGACCCTTTATATATTCTGGATGATTCGGTTATTGTCCGTGCCTCCGTTTTTCGACGGAAGCAACTATGCTTATTGAAAAGTTCGAATGAGAGCCTTCCTTAAAGTCTTGGACGAACGTATTTGGATTAGCGTTCAAACTGGGTGGACTCCACTTTCAACTACTGCTACTGGTGTAGTTACGCCAACTGATATTTCACTATGGACTAGAACGAACTTAGATGAGTGTAACTGGAATAGTAAGGGCATTCATGCTCTGTTCATGGATGTGTCTGCCGAAGGGTTTAGAAGAGTTTCGATGTGTGAAACTGCTAAAGAAGTTTGGGACATCTTAGAAACTCACATGAGGGAACTAAAACTGTTAAAAATTTTAAACTGCAGATGTTAATCTCTAGGNCCGAAGGGTTTAGAAGAGTTTCGATGTGTGAAACTGCTAAAGAAGTTTGGGACATCTTAGAAACCATACACGAGGGAGCGAAAATAGTTAAAAATTTTAAACTGCAATTGTTAACCTCTGGGTTTGAAGAAATTAGAATGAAGGACGATGAATCGTTCGATGAATTTTATACGAAGTTGAATGATATAGTGAATTCGAGTTTTAACCTTGGTGAGAAGATTCACGAGTCCAAGATCGTTAGAAAAGTCCTTAGATCCCTACCTGAAAGGTTTAGACCTAAAGTCACTGTGATTGAAGAAAACAAGGACTTAGATGCAGTTAAAATAGAAGAACTCGTAGGATCCCTTCAAACCTATGAACTCACATTTTCCCAACCTAAAAAGGTTAAATACATAGCCATGAATACGATTAGAGAAGAAGAGAGTGAGTCTACTGATGCGAGACGCTTAGGGACGATGAAATAACTTATTTCGTTAAAAAATTCCAGAAGGTGATGAGGAATAGGAGAAAACATCAAGAATAGAAAAATGAATTCCCTAGTAAATTCTCGAAAGACGGACGTGAGAATAATACTTCTAGGACTCCTATTAATAAAACTCAATTTGTTAGATGCTATGAGTGTCAAGATTACGGTCACTATATGAATGAATGTCCTAACTTGAAAAAGAGTTTAATTAAAGAAAGACGTAAGGCTTTTTAGTAGTGACCTTGAGTGATGATGAATCAGATTCGAGTGTTCAGAGTGATACCTCTAGTTGTGAAGATGAACATAATTTCATGGCCTTCACATCTATAGCTACGATAGAATTCGATAAGGAAAGTGAAAAAGGCGAGATTGAAGAACATAGTGATAAGTCTGAGGATGAACCTGATATTCACGAATCTTATCGTGAATTATTTGAGGAGAATCTTAAGATTAAAAATTTCAATAAAGCTGTACTGAAAAAGGTAAATGATCTTGAAANGAATCTTATCGTGAATTATTTGAGGAGAATCTTAAGATTAAAAATTTCAATAAAGCTGTACTGAAAAAGGTAAATGATCTTGAAAGAGAAAAAGAAAAACTCATAGGTGACCTTTAGGACTCTACCAAAAATCTGAATGAGTTGAAGTTTGTCAATGAGAACTTGGAAACAAAAGTTAAATACTTAACAATTGATCTTGAAAAATCAAATACTCAACTTCATTCCTTCATGAGTGGTTCGCAGAAACTCGACAATTTGTTGGGGATGAACAAGCATGTTGAAAATATGCATGGTATGGGTTACGTTCAAAATAGTAATGCTATTGCTAGTACATCCAAAACCACATTCGTTCCGGCCACTAACTAGACTTGGAATGTTGTTTATCCTGAACCAAAGGGCAAAAATGACTTAGGTTCGAGACCTACTAGACAACGTATGGTCAATCGTCATATATATCGGCAACAACCTCCGAGCAGGTTTGAGTCTAGGTTTATTCCACTATCACCATAGTGGCACTCTGGGACACACAAGACCTAGGTGTCGTAAACTCGCAACTAGAAGTAAAAATCAGGATGTCTCGAGCACGGTTAATTTCATCGCCAATCAGGTTAGCCACTTAATCGAGATGATAATTCGGTTAACTAAAAACACTTCTACTTCTAAGAAAGTTTGGATTAAAAAGAGTGACCTAGAAGGTCGTGAAATTGATCATGCCCCTCCGTGGTTCTTCTTGATCAGTTCCTTAGGTGCATGCATATGCAGTTCATTGAGTCTATTCATTCTTACATGCATTTCATTTATTTGTGTTTTGTTTTTATTTTCATTATGTGTTTTATTTTCTTTGGATATTGATTTTATTTTATATATCTAATAAAAAAATAAAAAAATTTTGGGCTCTAAACATTTCATGGTGTCTTTAAATATAGCATTTGTGTATGCATCCATCTATTCTATACTGTCATTTTTATTACTTGATTCAGTTTAATGTGGAGTATTGAGTGTAAGTTTCTTCATATATCATCTGCACAGCACACACTGTGATCTTGTGAGTGAGTCTGGACCGCATGTGTGAGATTTGGGATGACAGTCATCTGTTGGTAAGGTGATCTTAAACGTGAATAGAGATTTATTTAGATGACCTTAGCTTATGATGCATCTCCCAGTATTATTTAAACAAAAAAATTATTATTACTAAATAGTTTTGTTTATCTTATACTTTTATTCGAAGCCTATTTAACTCGAGCAATTAAACTTGTGGAGTTTTTCATAACCTGATGCCTGTGGTTAACTGACTTGGGTTAACCGGCCTAAAACTCGTTACATGTGTCAATTTAGTCGCTTAATGGATAAAAGTCTGTACATAAGATGCACTATTTGAGAAAAGCAACATAAAAATTATATGCTCGAATTCAGGGGAAAAAAGAAAATTACTTATGTAATTGAGTTCGTTTTCAGATCCTAAAAATCTATGGGTTTGACTTTCATTCGTAAGGGAAATTCTTATTTAACAGTGATATTCGTGTGTCTTTTCTCACAAATTTAAGGTTTGAAATCATGATCACGAGAAAATAGTGGCACTTCACACGCGTGAGTCAAGAGTCACTTATACACTTTACTCTATTTAAAAACTTAATTAGATACGTGGAAAATTTTTATTAATAATGCGTTACTTGTGAGGCACACATGATCATTGGTGTCTTGGTTTGGGTGTGTTTGGTGTTTGGTTCTTGGTTTCTTGATAGAGGTTGGTTAGTTGGTAGTTTGGCGTAGTGTTGGTGTTATGTATATTGAGGTTAGAGTTGATATCGCGAGGTAACATCACGTCACCGCGGCATGTTGTCACTGCATGCGTCATGTCTTCACGTCACCTATGTCTAGGCTTCACGGTATCTTTTTGTTCATTCATTCACACGTACATTGCATATGCATTTTGCCTCGTGTTGCGTGCTTCCATGAGTTTCATGCATTTCTTGCATCTTGTGCATATCATATCGTGGTATTAATCTATTGGCTTTCCCCATTTCAGATGCCGCCTAAGAAAGCCGTCCTGTTGTCTCGACACCTGGTACTTTCACCTCTTACAGTAGGTCTAGGATTGTCTCTGGGATTGCCCAAGATACTTTTGGGTCACAGTTTTCTTTATGTCCCATTTTATTTGAGCGCGAGGTCATTCTATCTTGACTTGTCACCCGACCTCGCTGCTATTCTCACTTCTCGGGGATGGGAGCCTTTACTGATTGAGTTGACTCCTCCTCCTAGTCTTCTCATTCACGAGTTATGTGCTAACATCCATGATGTTAGTAGTTCGACTTTTAGGGTTTTTCTTAGGGATAGGATAGTTAAGATTATACCTGATGTCTTATCGAGTGTATTGCATATACCTAGGATCGTTTATCCTTTATGCCCTTACCTTTTCATTGATACTCTTCCAGTCGACTATCTTGTCCGTTCTACGATGTTTAATACACCGTTGGAGGGTGGTCCAAGTGTGATGCGCATTGGATCGCTTCCTACTAATCGTCAGATTCTGTTGCGCATTTTGTGCATGAATCTGTAGCCTGTGTCGCATAGTTCTTCATTACTTGTGGAGATGGCTGGATTTATAAGTTGTAAAAAGTCGAGGAGAATTGTGTAATTAATATAAGTTGTGATATTTTAGGTCAAAGGTTCGAGAATGGAAAAGAAGGAAAAACCAACGCCGCAATTTCGCTAGACTGTCGCCAAGGCTTAGCTCGAGCATCAAAAACAGAAACTTCATCACTCGACTGTCGCCTCACCTTCGCTCGAGCGACAACTTGTCGCTAGCCCTTTGCTCGGGCGATAGTGTCATCCGAAAAATTTTTAATTCATTTTTAAAGGCTTTTTGTCTGGTCCATTCATTCCCTAACCTACATATAAATACTTAAACGCTACAGAACGAAAATTCCAAGGTTGATCATTGAGCAAATACTTGACTTTTCATATTCTTTTCATCCTATTAAGATTTCAACCTTCGTTGTTCAAATTGATCAGTTCTTGGCAGTGAAAAACGTCAGTTTCACAATCCAAAGACCAAACTGCTGCTCCATCCATAACTGTCAGAGTTTTGAAGATCAGGGGAAGGTGACTGGAGTTCCAGTCGTTGAAGAACGTGGTGTTCTTCGTGAATTCACATGAGATAGACAATTTCACAAAGTTAGGAGTTGCTGCAAAAGCTTTGGAAACTGCAGTTGGGAGTTGGTGCAGGAGCAAGCAGGAGCACATACAGGAGAGTTGTAGGAATTGCAGTAAGGAGATCAGATAGTATGTGTCGTCATCTAGTCTGGTAGACTGTAAGTTATAAATCGTTTATAGTGGATTGTTGACTGGCAAAATGCTCATAGTTTTTACCCAGTTGGAGTTTCTTCGTGATCATACAGTGCGTTATTTATTGCTTTATTTACTGATTTTATATTCTGCGGTATTCAAATATAAGATAATTGAACTGATTGTATAATCATCTATAAGTAATTAATTGGTGACTTGATTAATTATATTTTGTTAATTCCGCATTTACACCTATTCACCCCCCTCTAGGTGTAGTTTGGGTCGAATTACATATTTTCAGTAGCCGCTACCTCCGTCGATGCCATCTTCACCACAAATTCACCATCTTCACCTCAACTAAGAATATCATACCAAATAGATCAAGAGAAACAGATGAGATGGGGAACACAGAAACAGATTGCCACTTACCTATGATGACGTAGCGACTCACAGTGTCGATGATGTCGGGATCTGGGAAAATTTGTGGGGGAAATGATAGATCGTCGAAGTCCACACAGCAACTCACAACATTGATGATGCCGAGATTTGGGAAAATGATGGGATTCGGGGAAATGCTATGATCTACTGTAGCGGTGAACAATGGAATCTGGGAAAATTTATGTCACGCAGCTCCAATGCAGTAACATCATGATGGCGATTTTCATGATGTTGTGGCAGTGCTGATTATTTTTTTGGGTGGTTTTTGTTGGTTGTGTATGCTTTTGGTGGTGGTCGTCGCGACGGTGGCATCAGTGTCAATGGTGGTTGCTGGTTGTGGTGATTGTTGTCGCAGTGTCGGTAGTGGTGCAACTTTTGTTGCGAATTTGATTTGTTGGTGTTTTTGGCGATGGTGGGGGCGATTTTGTTGGATATTGTTGGTGGCAGTGGTTTTGGTGGTGGTTGTGGTGGTTTTGGTGGTGGTGGTGATTTTGAAGTTAAAAACGGTAGTTGTTGGAGGTGGTGGTGCGATGGTGGGGTTAGGTGGGGTAGGTAGTGAGATTAATAGGGTTTGTGACCAACTATTTGAGATTGTGGTATTCTGTGACTAAAAAATAACATATGCCCGATAAATTGTGATCAATAAATAATGTGACTAAAAATTTGAGTTGTGACTTATAAAATTTGTGATTTGTGATCGATAAATAAACTGTGACCTATAAAATTTTTGATTTGTGAACTATGAATAAATTGTAACATATAAAAATTTTGATTTGTGACCATATGTGACTCATAAATTTTTTGATTTGTAATCTAGAAATAATTCGCGACCAATTAATTCAAGAATTTGTGGTAAAATTGTATAGAATTGTGACATTAATATTTAATTAATAAAATATAATTTTAATTAATTATTTCATAAATAAGTTTTAATAATATCTAATTTTTGAAGTTTTAAACTTTGTTTCTTAATTTTGAAATGGATCATTATTAATCTCTTACGAAAATTTTCCTTGAATAAATTTGCTCGGTAAACTAATCCTGCCTTGAACGTTAACACTCAAAACAATGCTAATTATCATGCCCTCGAGGGTCATGATTTTCTTGACTTTTTTAGTCCAAATTTGAAAAAAATCACATGTTTTTAAATTTAAGAAAGTGGAAGAAAGAAGGCAGTTTCAGTAGCGGTGCACATGATGTGGTTTGAGACCTTTTGTATAAGAATGGTAAGAAGAGAGAATTTTTTTTTCTCTGTTACAAATGAGCCCAAGAAAGAGGAAGGGGTATAGCCATATAGGAGAATGAACAGATTAAAATGATACAATGTGCTTGAGGCTAAAATCTTCTTTATTACCAAGAAGAAAAGTGATACATAGTTTTTTCTCAATGCGAGTCAAACAATCAAATAAGCTTTTAAATATTTCTACAAAATAAAGACTTAACTAAGTAAATAACTTAGCATTCCCATTTTAATCAATGATTAGTATGTTTGTTAATTTGAAAGATGAGTTGGCTTCGTTAATTGCATTTTGACTATATTTTATTTCTAATTTTTTTTTTGAAATATATAATAAAAATCATTGGGGCCTTTATCGAAGTGGACCTTAGAAGATCACCTACCCTGTCTATAGTCAAGACCGACATTGTGCCCTTGCTAGAAAAAAAGATAGAAAGAAATTCATGATAAACACCTTCACGAAAACTTGTGCTATAGAATATTTGATATAAAAGATTATAAAAACCATATTATCATGAAGAATAATGATATCTAACGCCATTGGTGCTAGAACACCGATCTAGGTGGCCACTCATGATCGGTACAGTTAAATATTTGTTTTGACTTTGCATTTAAATGAACCTATCATTTAATAACATCTCATTGCCACATAAATTGGTACTAAGTATTAGTGGTGCTAAATAACATTACTCTATCATGAAACTACTTTGTGTTAACTTCTGATATAGAATATATGATTAATCTATTTGTACAATCATGAATAACGATATAGTTAACAATGTATGAGTTGTCAAAAAACTGTTGGTTGCAAAAATAAATTATTTTTCAAATTGTCCAATGACGTTTGACACATGAGCAATATTGTCATCCATAATTGTACACCAAGCATGATTCTATAATATATGACAGAAAACATCATTAAAAAACATGTTATAATGAAACTTCACATTTTTTAATGTTGACTGTCAAATTTTTTGCGATCACGCTTTACATTTCCACTTCAACGCTGAGTTACAACTAACAACACTACTATCATACATTGAAACGTTGATTGCCTAAATTTGATGGTTTTTTTTTAATGTAAAGGAAATCAGACGAACTTATACCTAAAATGTCAAAGCTAAGAGGGGGAAATCTTTAGAACATTTGAGTCCAAAAAAAAAAAACAAATAGTTGGACTTCTTATTTTGAAATACAGTCTAATAGTGTAAAATCAAATTCACCAAACAATGCATGAAGGTAAATTCTATACATGTTTGATCGTGCACTTTAAACACCAAATTATTATGGTAAAATGTCAAAAAGAACAGAAATCATAGGAATTAATTCATGTTATTAAAGTATTGTTATATTTACGTTAAGATAATTGCTAAGATGATCAACGTGTATAATTTTAGGTTTTTATCCAAATGAAGAAAAAATTGGGTGTTGAGGCGCCGACAAAACACAAAATGGAGTAGAATGGCTAGCGTTGCGGCGCCGATCATAAAGAAGAGGAATTTTTGGCTTTGAACTCTTTTCTGGCCCATTCAAATTCTAAATCTTCTAGAAACATTAAAGGAATGAAAAAGACAACCCTAAATGGGACTTTTTGAACAAGAATCAAGGAGGAAAAATAAGAGGAGATGACCAACAATTCCAAGGAGAACTAGACATCTTGGTGAAGCTACGAAGGAATTCAATTGGATTCGATGATTTCAACATTATTTGATTCATAGATTCATATTTTCATTTTAAATAATTTTATGGTTTAGAACTTCTTTTCATAAAAGTGTTTTGAAATTGACTAAACTTTTATTAAATTCCTCATAGCTTCAGATGCGATTTCTCTATTGAATGATTGAAATATTCGTTTAAATTTTAATCTCATTTATCTATTTTTATTGGTGTCATTCATTACTGCTTAAGTATTTGGTTGTTTTTGAATCTTATATTAGTAAACAAAAGTATGAATGTTGATATAAGAGAGTTCATTTTTATAATTACAATTGAATTAAATGGATTTTAATGACATTTCTTCCGATTAGAGGAATTAGATCGAACATCTCTAATTGAGTTATAAGAATGAATCATTAAGTTGAATGACCCAATCCAATTGAAGAAATTCTGACGTTTTACTATTTCAAACCATGATTTTATTTTCATTCAAACAAATAAATAAATTATTTTCACACATTCAAAATAACATTCACTTTTCTGATCCTTTAAATATTTCTAACGATCTCCCCGTGGAATCGACACCCCAAAGCTATGCTACAATTACCTTGTTATTCTTCAGGCGTAATCCATTTTTTTGTGCAGCTTCGAAGAGACGATTCAAGAAACTAAGGGATTTAATTGTAAAAGGGTGACTTCGTTCTTTTATTAATCTTTAGTTGATTTATTTTATTTATTGTTATTCTTTATTCTCATATTATTTCGTTTTTGTGTTTTATGAGTAGACATCGAGATGAGCAAGAAAGATTTGTTCATAGATCCTACACAATATTTGAATATCTCACTAACCATATTACTGATACTCCATCTATTAACACTAACACCACATCACACAACACCATGAGCAAAAGTGAGCACGAAGATCTTCCTTATAGAACTCTTCAGGATTATCTTTATCCCACACGCATATCCATACCATCATGCATTATTTCCACCTAATATTCCACGTATAGACCTTAAACCTTCTTCCCATTTTTCACGGACTTGAAAATGAAAACCCATATGTGTATATTAGAGAGTTTGAGAAGGTGGTTGCAACCTTCCAAAGTCAACATGGTATATTGGATGCAATCAAGTTTAAATTTTTTCCATTTTCACTTAAAGAAAGAGCAAAAAGCTGGTTGTATTCACTAAGACCACGTTCGATTGGAACATGGGGGTGAAATGACTCAAGTCATTTTCAACCAATACTTTCCCCACCATAAGACTAATACCCTAAATAAGCAAATTTCTTCATTTGCTAAAAAAGATAGTGAGATATTATACCAAGCATGGAAAATATACAAAGACTTACAAGCCATTTGCTCGCATTATGGTTATGAGAGTTGGCGTATTGTGAGTTATTTTTATGGATTGACACATAGACAGCTTCAATTTGTTGAGATTATGTGTAATGGTAAATTCTTGTAAAAAGACCCAGACGAGGCCATAGAGTACTTATATGAGCTCGCTAACAAAGCTCACATTTGAACTGGACCTAGAGCTTCTGATAGCACTAACAGGTCACAACGCGTAGGAAATCCTTCTAGCATAAGTGTTTATCATCTTAGGGAAGATGATAGCCTTTGAGCCAAGGTAGAAGCCCTTACTAAGTAGGTGTTTGGTAGAGATTAAAATTAGATTTTGAGTAGATTGTGATAGAAATTTTTGAAATATCTGGTTGAAAAGCTGTGGACCCATGAAAGATGTGATTAATATTGATTGTTTTACTTTGACTTAGATTAAAATATGATTTTAATCCGAAACAAACAGGGCCTAAAGAACTTGAAATACTATGTGCCAAGTACTCAAAGCCTACACATACTATTGCCCATGTTGAGTCCTTTGGACATTGTTGTATGTGGAGTGGAATTGATCATCCAGCACAAAAGTGTACCACTCTAGTTGGGATGAAGGGCATTTATGAGGAACAATGTAATAATTTAGGTATGTACAAGAAGCATATGCTCCTTTTCTGATACCTACAATTATGGATAGCGGAATCAACCCAATTTCATCTGGAAATTTGAAAACTTGCAACCCACTACAACTTCATATCAGCCCACATATTCTAGGAACTCTTTAGAGGACACTTTACGTGCATTTATAGAAGGACAAGGTAAGACCAATCAAAAGTTTTAGAATATGATTACACAAGTTGAGGAAAACAAAGAGATGAAAAAAACATGTCTAAATTGACATCCTTAATTGTATTGGAACGTGGAAAATTTCCAGCTCAGGCTCAACCAATCATAAAGGACAACATATGGCATAAACCTTAGGTTCAAAAGAATTCAAACTTAAAGAAGTAAATGCTATCACCACTCGAACTGGGAAGGTTATAGAACCAATCCCCAAGTATAGGGAAAATGAAAATGACTCTAGTAATTCTGAAGAGAGCAGTCCTAATGAAGCGGTAGTGGAAAATCTAGCTAGAGTGCCCTTCCCTCAAGCTTTCAAATCTACGTTGAAAGTTGTTAGTTAACATAATGAGATCCAATAACACCTCAAGCAAGTGAAAATTAATCTACCTCTCTTGCATGTGATTGCCCAGGTTCCTACATATGCTAAAGTCCTCAAAGGTCTTGTGTAATGTGAAGAGGAAACACCATGTCAAGAAAACTGCTTTCTTGACTGAGCAAGTGAGTGTTGTGATTGAGCAAAGGATCCCACCAAAATATAAGGACCATGGTTGTCCTACCATTTCTTACATCATTGGGAGCTATGAATTTGCACTAGCCCTTCTTGATTTTGGGGCTAGTGTTGACCTCATGCCTTATTTATTTGTTGTTAGGCTTGTTAGGCCTAGGTGAGATAAAATATGTATATGTAGTTTTACAATTGGATGATTGGTCTACTATAAGAACAATGACTAGTTGAGGATATTTTAGTTCAGACTGATAAATTTTACTACCCTATTGATTTCATAGTTCTAGACTTAAAGGTTGATGTAAATGTTGATTCTAAAATACCTATCATTCTTGGTAGACCCTTTCTTGTCATAACTAATGCTCTTATAAATTGCAAGAATTTTCTAATGAAGTTATCTTTTGGGAACATGAAAAAGTCAACGTTTTTCACATCACTAAGCAGCCTAGAGAAGATGATGAGTCATGTCAAACATACATGACTGATGCACTAACTCAAGAAGAAGCACCTGCAACTGCTGATTTTAACCATCTGAACTCCATTTTTCTTAAATCCTAAAATTCTGGCAAGTTTTGATAATGAAGAATATGCTAACATTTGTGTTGTTTTTGCAAAATTTCAGGATTATAGGACATCACCATGGTAGCCCAAGTTTGAAAAATTGCCAGAATGAAGTAGAGGACAACAACTATCAAACATTGAGAGTCCTAAACCAGAGTTGAAACTGCTGCCTCCTAGGACTGAAACATGTGTTTCTTGGATCAGGTGATACTTTTTCTGTAATTATATCTTCAGAATTGAATGCATTACAAGGTGAGCAGCTTTTAGATATTCTGAATTAGTATAAATCTACATTAGATTGGAAATTAGCTGACATTAAAGGTATTAGTCCTTTAAATGGCTCACGTATGATTCACCTAGAGGAGAGAACAAGCCCTAAAAGAGACCCATAACGTAGGTTAAACCTCACAATTGAAGAAGTGGTGAAAATGAGGTATTAAAATTGTTAGATTCATTTACGTAATTGCAAATAGTAAATGGGTTAGTCCTACACGAGCAGTCCCTAAAAAGTCAGGTGTCACGGTGGTAAAGAATGAAGTAAGTGAATCGGTTCCCACAAAGACGGTGACTGGATGGCGTATGTGCATTGATTGTAGGAAATTGAATGCTGCCACTCATAAGGACCATTTTCCTCTTCCCTTTTTGGACCAAATTTTAGACCATGTGGCTGGTCATCCCTATTACTGTTTCTCGTATGGCTACTCTGGTTATTATCAAATTTAATTAGTCTTAGAAGCCTAGGAAAAGACCACATTTACTTGTCTTTTTGATACTAGTGCATTCCGCAAGATGTCATTTGGACTATATAATGCTCCTACTACATTTTAAATATGCATGATGAGCATATTTAGTGACAAGGTAGAAAATTGCATAGAAGTTTTCGTGGATGATCTGACTGTTTTTGGAACTTCTTTTGATGCATGATTGCTGAATTTTGAGAGAATTTTGACCCAATGTGAGGAAAAGGGTTAGTTTTGAACTGGGAAAAGTGTTATTTCATGGTACCTTCAAGCATTGC
>CAIGRP010119405.1:0-23987 GCA_903798385.1 Fraxinus cuspidata
TATGAAACACGAGCACTAGTTTGGACGACCATTGTATGTTAAACTTATGTACATCCACCCCTACGATCGAGCTCTAGGCGTGTATGCACGGGGGCCAGTGATATGGACCCGTATTTTACCCCGAGCTTTTTAATCCCGAGGAATAGCGCACGCCAAAACCTGCGCATCCGTCCTCGACGATCCATGTGTCCTCGAGGTATGTATGTTCCTCGAGGACTACAGTCGAAACGGTAACATCATTCGGGATCCTCGAGATACATCCTCGGTAATACTACTTGCCGTATCCTCGGGAATTTCCCTTGGTCCGAATTATGCCTCAAACACGAACTAATTTATTATTCCAAGAATCCTAAGTCTAGTGAAACACCTCAAGCTAGGATTCCTACATTTTGAAGGAGTCTACGCCATTAAAACGTCCTAGTCATATCATGATACCCATCTCGTATGGGATTCTTAAGGGTGAGGACACGTCACAGACCGAGTCCTATTAGAAATACAATACCTACCTCTATAAATATGGAACCATGGACCATTATACAGGTACGCTTTTAACATTCAGTTTTGAGCACTAAACTTTTCTTATTCCCTCCCTAACTTAAGCATCGGAGGGGCGACGAGGACACACCTCGACGCCTTTTGTTTCAGGTATCGGAAGATCTCGATCGTGCTCATTCTCAGTCGTCGAGCTCGGAAATCATCAGGTACGATTTTTGGTAGCATCAGGTTTCATAATTTCGTCGTCTCTTTCTTTGGGTGTTAGCATTTGTAAAGAGATATTTTTTAACCCCCTACTCATTACGGAATCCTAAACCCCCAGCAAACACTTGATTAGCTGCATTGTTAATTACTTTGCACAAGGGAACGGCACTAATTAAATTCTCTGAAAATTCATGTAATGCGTTAATAAATAGCAGAATATACAGATTGCCCCCGCATAAATATATGGTTAAATGTGAATTGAGAGATGAAGAGAAAGCATCAGAACCTGGGCCTGTTGCCGATTCCTTGCTAAAGCCAGAAGTTCCGAATTTCAATCGCTTCCTATGGGCTAATAGTGGAAAACCTATCGGTGATTCTAGTCCTATAGCACCCCCCCCCCCCCCCCCCCAATAGCCCCCCCCCCCCCCCCCACCAGTTTTTATCACCTGAGGATCACTCGGTCGTGTTTGGCTAAGCTTAAAAACGATTATTTATAAATTACAAGTTAGAAATAGGCAGGTTAATCTTTAGTTGGTCAAATATCAAATTATGATTTTCAAGTTACTTTCAATATTAGACAATAGGTTACCTCCAATGAGTAAAATTATCATCCCATTCACGTGTGGACATTGTCCACTTGATGTGTAGTTGTGTACACAAGGGTTGATTTAATTTGTCAACGATCTTTCATTGATACTTCGGTCGATGACATTGCTCATTATTTATTTATATCAATATGTTAGTCAATGTGTCACATCGCGTTATAAATTTAACATTTCATTAATACATTACTTTAAATCACTTACAAAACAGTTGTCACATTTGACCCTTATCAATTGAAAAATTTTGAACCTTCCAAAAAATGAGAGAATAGGGCAGCGGACAGTAGCTTTTGAGAGAGATACATTGAAGGGCAAGGTTGTAATTATAAAATAGTTCGATGAGGGCTGGAATGGAACACAAATTTATGAAGACTGAAAATGCATTATTTTTTAATTCATATTTTACTGTTAAAAGAGTGAAATTTCCTTAAAAAGACAAATTAAAAGCTGTCAAACAAGGGCTAAAACTTAAAACACAATAAATTCTTAGCACGACTTAGATGTTACATAAGCAGAAAAACACATCAAATATTTGCTAAGCCATCAATTTTATAACGTAGTCTTTTAATCTTATTCTTAATTTCAATCATGAAAGTTCAATGATTAAAATTGATACTAATCATCGGATAAAACTACTTATACACCTAGATTTGTACACTTTTGTTGACACATCCTATGTGTCAACAATTTTTTCATGAATTAAATTACTTGTACACTTTAAGGTGTACATAAGGACTTATACCCTTACTCACCTAGAGAGGGCTCGTGTAAAATAAATCATAATTTATTGTACACGGGTCCCTTTCCATATGATGGGTTCTAAATCCTTATGTACACCGTTATGTACGTATAACATCACACTTTATCCATTGATTGAAAAATATATTATTAAGATCAATATATCGAAATTCGTCAAATCACAAGAGTGTAAATCATTGTGTACATATAGCATGACCAATAATCATTTGTGTGTGCAACGACACATTAATAATCCTTTACATTTTAGAGTTACTAACAAGAAATAACAAAGTGATTACCACTAAAAGTCTATTAATTTGATTATGATAAATTAAATATGCGCGACCAATTGAAATATTCATAAAAGTTCCAAGGACCAAATTTATGATTAACATTTACACGGAATGTCCCTGACAGCATTATCTTTCTAGACCCCCCACCCGGCCAAAAAAAAAAAACGAGGCATAATTATCTTAAACTTTACTTAATTACACATAAATAGACGTTTTAACTTTTAAGATTCGTCAAACATGTTCTTACATGTTCTTACGTAAGAACATTCAGGCGACTTTCCGGTACTAGCCTCGCGACCTGCAAATTGTAGAGAAGATTCTACCCTCCAATTTAGGTACATATATTTTTCCTTAGTTTTTTTTCTTAGCGAAATTGAATATATTAATTTCTGGTTCTTATTGATTAAGGATGAGCAGTAGCGTTTCCAAATGAAAATTTAAGAATTTCTCCTTCTGTATACAAGAATTTTTTTCTGCCCAATTGGGAAATAACTCATTGGCGCAATTGATTCAGTGGTTGCGAATTATCGTGGAGGTTTTAGCTTTTTTGTTTATATGATTTATTCGGCTTGTGAAATGCTAAGGAATTTGTATCTTTTATGTGTTGTTGGATACACTTAATTCAATTAATCCATGGTTATTTCCGTCTCATTATTGAATGTAGGCATGAATTTTGCAACTGTTACTATTTTTAGATGCAATTGTTGGGCTAATGTATCACAGTGAAAATATTTTTAATTACAGATACAAAATGCTTCAATTGTTTCTCTGTGAGCCAAAATGGATTGATGACAATGGGAATGATGAATCTGCTAAGAAGAGAAAATCTCTTTTGAGCGAGTTTGAATCACTTATCCTGTCATTGATGTCTTCAGGAGGCCGATCCAAAGCTCGGCTATGGCTTTGCAACACTCTTTCAGGAATAAGTTCCATTAGCCCATGTTGCCAACACGAGCTGTTTGTTAGCTTACTGACATCCAAGCCAAGAAAGCAGCACTTAGCGGCACGACTTCTGCAATTGATATTTGATAAGCAGCCACGGAAAGTGGGACCTATTATAGCCAAGAAAAGTTACATGTTAGAGAAATTCTTCAGAGGCAAGTCAACTTCTCATGCTGAAAATTCAATCTGCCTTGGAATAAAGTGCTTGCAGATTCAGTTCTTTGTAGACTTGAAAAAATGAGAGGTTTAGTATCCTCGATCTACTTTCATGTAAGTATTTGTTCTCCTCGTGGTATGAACTAGACCTTGATGTTGGGCGCATAGCTCCATGATTAACAAATTGATTGAATGTGCATCTTGAAACATGATTCATGCGTAGTTTTTAAACTGCTCAGAAGAAAAATGTATTATTGTTACATGGATTGATAGATATCTCCATTTTTGATTATCACAAATCACACACTTCAAATTCAGTGAAGAAGAGGTAGCTTTGATCAAACACAGCGATGAAAAGGATTGGTATTGCCGGGTCCCAGTTGATTAGGATTGATGTTTAGCTTCTTGTTTTTATATGTACTTAAAATTCAATTACAAGCAGATATGAAAGTAAATAAAAGATAATTCTGGTTTTTTTTTTTGAATAGCTTTAGCATGACAAAATAATGTTAAAAATCCTACCATCTTTCAAAGCCTTAGTTTTCTAGACTGATCCTGTAAAGCTTCTCAACTTTTGAGGATAATATCTAGTTTATAAATGGTTCAAAACATATCTCAAAAAGATGCTTGTATCTTCATGGTAATGGTTTAGCTTGCCAAATATCTATTTACCCATAGCAATATATATTGTTTAATTTGTGAAAGATTGCTTTATGCATTTGAAATTCAACCACTATTTTGAATCTATGAACTGGTAATTAATCCAGGAAACCAAAGGCATATCTTGCAGTGGTTCTCTAATTTTTCTGGCAGCGAAGCTTTGGAGGATCGAAAAGGGGCCAAGGCACTGTCCCAATTTGCATTTTTGAATCTGGGACCTTTATTGGGAGGAACTTGTGTGGAAAGGAAAACACGAGCAGTCACCTGCAATGGTTGCTACAAAGCCCCAGTACTTCCTTGATCTGGATGCAGGGCTGGCCCGAGGCGAATGAGGCCTGTGCCTCAGGCCTAAATGTGAGGGGGCCTCATTTTTTGCCCCCCTCCCCCATTTTTTTATTTTTTTCAAGGCCCAGCCCAACATGGGGCCTCACTCAATTGACCAAATTATTATTATTTTATAACCTAAACGAATCACACTCCCATCTCCTCCCCTTTCAACAATTCAACTCTACAACCCAACCGTTCTTCACGCCGTGTCGACTCCGGACACATGTATTTCCAGTCTCCACTCTTCTTTTCATTTTTTTAACATTCAGGTTTTTTCGTTATTTTTGTTGGGGTCAGTGTGGGCATTGGGCACTTCGCTTATACTGGCTTGTTGGAGTAGTTGATCAAATTAAAGTATCTTATTTCCTTACATCTGAATGAGCTTAGACAAATTTCTTCAAGAGTCAAACCTCAAATTTGACATGTATAGCTTACCAGTAGGCTATAGGCTCAGTCCTAAGGTGAAAATAGTTGGTCCTCTTTTTTCTTCAATATATTCAGGATGATGGTGGAAGAAGGGGTGGGGATTTGGTGGGGGAAGGGGTAGAGCAAGTGGGTTGAGATATTTAGAGGTGATGACAATGCCTACTGGGAAGACTTGAGAAAGTATAAGATCGGAGATCAAAGTTACGAGAAGATATGTGATTTGTAATGATATTGTCAGTCAATGCACATCTACATTTTCTGGAGGAAAGGATGATCTTTGAGTGTGCAATAGTGAGTTGAGGTCTCCTAGTGGAGCGTAAAAATGATTATTGGGACTCTGTGGTTCAGGAAAACTTTCTAGATGAGGGTTGATGTGTTACATTTCATGTTTGAATGCATATTCAGCTCCTTGTTTGAATTTCTTGATTGTAATATAATATTCTGTATGTTGTGTTGTGAATGACTGTGAATCAAACTGTAATATAATAGCTTCCTTAATATAATCTGATTGTGAATTTGCTTTTACTTCCTCGACCTCAGATTTTAGCTTCTAAAACGTTTTTTTAACTTTTATTGATTAAAAGGGGTAAATTTCGTAGCTTAAGAAAGAGTGATGGTGCGTGGTTAATGTGAACTTTTGATTTTAGGCTTTTGAGATGCGACGGTGGAATTCTGCAGGGTGATTCCATATTTTTGGTCGAAATTCTGCATGTTTAGTTTTAAGTTGGCAATACGTTGCATAATACACTGTTGGATTTTGCATTTACATTGATTTTGGTGGCCCAATTTTGGGAGTTCGCCTCGGGCCCCAAAAATCACAGGACCGGCCCTGTCTGGATGTCTAACGGACAGTTGAAATTTTTTTTGACTACATGCCCGAATTTTGGTCATCAAGCCAAATTTCAGAGTTGTTAAAGGATGGTGAGATTTTTGATATTGATACAAAATTCATTGTCAATTTGTTTGTTGACCTGATGCATAAAGAGGATTTGGAAAAAATGTGGGAAGTTATGGACGAGTTCCTCATGGAAGAATCTTTTTCATTTTTATGTCATCACCTTCTTATCATTCTTAAAGAGCAGTAGTTGCAGCTTTTCCTTGATTTGCTCGGTAAATATCTTAATCCAAGGTCAGGATCCATTGAGTATGGTAATGCATCTCAGTGGCTTGAGATTATACTTACTAACTGCACTACTGATTGGACTATCGATCAGTTACTTCTGCTGAATTCAGTGACTACTCAAGGTCGGCAGCTCCTGCAATTTGTGCAAGAGGAAGCAGTGAGAACATAAAGGAGAAGATAAGCAAATTGGCGTTTCAGCTTTGTGAATCAGGCAGTGCCAATGATTTGGTACTGATCATGAAACAATTCTTTATCATGAAACTATAGAGGCTATAAAATTGTTAGGCCTGCAGTCTTGGGCTATTCATTTTAGGCTGTCGAGGAATTTCATTCTCCAGAATCCTGGGAATCTTTATTCATCAATAATGGGACAAGGTTTCGCAAGTCCAACAAGTATTCATTATTACCCGATGAATTTTCAGAAGATTGTGAATCTGATTCAGATGAAAGGTCTTCGAAGAGACTCAAGTCTAAAAAGAAACGATAACATAAAAAGAAAAGGTAGAGGAGTTTTGACCCAGACGACAGTGATGAAAACGAGTTAAAATGATTATGATTTGTCAAATACCAGAATGGATTTACAATATAAGGCTGGTGGTTGGCTGCTTTCTACCGATGGCTATTCTACTACATGGAGCAGTGTAAGTTTGACAGCCTTCATTTAGTGAATTTTATGCCTTCCCTGTTGCTGGTATCACAGAACATTTTCCTTCTCTGGCTGTGTCAATTTAGTTATTCGATTTAGAAACTTGAGGTGTCAATATGCTCAAATTCTCATAAACATTGTAAAAAACTATACTTTTTAGGCATACCCCGAAAATAGAAAATTAAGATATGCATAAAAAAAACCACCATTTATGGAGTTGTTTATGATTAATTATGTGAATGATTAGTTTCTCAAGGAAATTTGAATGTTTTAGAAACCATAATTAGCTCCAAACTTTTGCCAAGAGCTTCATTTCTCTTTTGTTAGTATGAAATACCAGAATTCGTTGGCTCGTCTTTTTTCTTGTTGGTTGATATAAGGGTAGTCATCATATCTATATCAACTGAAGCCTACTTACTGCTATTGTTATATTTGAAGTCGTGCATATGCTGTACTAGTCTCACAGTTTCACATCTTGTTCCAACTTTCTCAGTGAGCTTTACTATCTTGTATTGAAGTTGTTCTGAGAGCATTATGTTAAGTTTTACTCTGTCGATAATATTTTTGCGCTTCAATTTGCTTTGTGCGCCATTCACGCTCTATCCCTGGTTTCTTTTCCCCTTTTTATTGCATCTCACTCTTTGACATAGCCACGTGCGCATGCATATTTCAAGCTAATTTCTAGAGAATGTATAAACATAACTTGGCTCTTGATGCATGTTGGGTTGATTTATATCGTTAATTTTGGATCATCATGTTATGTAGGTATACCTGCCAGAACACCAGTCAAAGTATTGCTTCTGTGGTTGAATTGGGTTTTAGCCAAATGGAGAGATGTTGCTTGACCTTTTCACCTCGACTTCATGTCAAAATTGTTGAAGTTTTCACCACCAGTGGGTATAATCCGACTAGTAGCAGGTGTAGTTACTGGATCTGAGCAGTTGTTGTGAGCAATATGCTTATGTTGCACACCAGAACACGAGTGATGCTAACAAGTATTCAATTACATATTGTATAAAGATATCTGTAAAAATTAATTTATTTGCAAATAGTTTATAACACTAATGTAATTGCAGGTGCTCAACATACAACAATTGATCCTAGGCAGGATACAACTAATCATTTTGAGCATCCATCTGGCATCTACAAGCCATGAGTGGAACATTGATACATTGGGTCTGTTATCTGCACTGCCCTTAAATAGATGACTTCAGAGTAGAGGATAAAACTTCAGGTCCACTGTTCTCAAGCCCTACAAATAGAACAGAAAATGTTATGCATGAAAAAACAAGTACTCATGGCATAATCACTGTCTTGAACTGGAAAAATCTGGAGTGAATGGAACCGTCGACATAGATTGAACCGTTTCTTATGGTCACTGACTGGATGTAAATCTAAATGAGAATTTAAAAGCTCATCCATCCAAAAGGAAAAAAGATATATTCCATCCAGTTATTACCATAAATTATTATAACATCTAGAATACAGCATTCAAAGCTGGCCTGGTGGAGGCAACTTGTTTGAGACCACGCGCGATTGCTATTCTTAAGATGGACTATCAATTCGTATATATAATGTCTGTGATAGCTGTAACTTGGAGAAGGAAAAAGGAACTCACTAGATGACACATACGCTGGCAACCTGACATATTTGGGACAAGAGGCTCTCGAATAAACCATGTCCCTTTGGCGGTTGGAATCAACAGCACAGTCTCGAGGCTGCAAGAAAATTCTATGTTCAGGATAGAGACTAAAATCAATTAGCGTAAACAAGCAAACTGTAAATATCTAAGCTCATAATTCATTATTTATAAGCACTGGGTTCCATGGAATGTGGGGTTAAAAAATGAGTAAAGGTTGTGGGTCCAACTAAATGTATGGATAAAAAGAAGTTTGACGAACTCATAAACAATTATAAAATTTGACAAATATGCAATAAATAAAAATGATTCAGATGCTTTCCGGGATTGTTTCATCTGGAAATATGAAATGCAAAACTCTCCAAGTCAGATTATGTACCATTCAAGTCATCACGTCTAGTAGTATCGTCCACGGCTTGAGCAAAAAGAGGATGGGAATTGGGGGGAAAACATTGAGCTATTGATTCATCAAAAAGATAAAAAATAAAAACGAACACTTTGATGCTAACTCCAACAGACAATTGGGTGAAAACATCAGCAGCTTTAAATGTCAGGAGTTGCTTCTTGTTAGTTTTCGGAGATGAAGAAATAGAGGGAACATTTACTAAACATAAATATCAGACGGTGGATCTGACCTTAAAATCCTTATAGAAGCATAACCCAAGTTCCTCCACAGCATCACCTTTGCATTGAAGTTCTGGAGTTGCATTGAAAGCATTCTGAATGGCGGAAATAATGCCTCCCACGGGATACTTCTCAGTATTTGAAGCTAAATACCCTTCTTCTCGCAGAACTTCCTGCATGATGTTAAATCTATTATATCAACCTGAGAGGTCTGGAAAAGAAATAGAATTACTAATTAAATATCAAACTTAAAAATGAATAACCTAAAAGACAGACTCATCAGATATGAAAAAAGAGAAAAATATATACGATGACATCATCAAATGTCTCAGATAAATATGGGGTTTTACATATGTTAGCTGTATATCCAGGCAAATCCTTGGGAAACCAATATCTTCAGTGTCATCCAAACTAGAAATAATATTGCATTGCCTAGTCCCCTTTCAAAGTTGCCAACCTCATATTGTCTCATATAATGGGGAGATGCTAACAACTCTCCCTGGCAACTTTTGATAGGAGTTCTCATTTAAAAGTTATCTTCCTTTGTCTTTTCCACAAGATGCTTTTCTTGGCTAATAATTATTTTAGCAAACCTGCATTAATTGTCTCAGACAATATAAACTTAACAGCTATAACGCTGCATGACCACTAGCTAATTATGAGTGAAAGATGACAACTATATATTGCAAAAAATATAGATCCCTGAAACAGTTTCCATTACTCGATTCTTCTCTTATATTAAAATTAGCATTCTGAATTATGCATTGCCAAATAACCTTAATATTGCCGAATACCTGTCAACTCAATAGGTAAGGCAAAAAGGTATGATCATGCCAGTTAATGCATACAGACATCAGAACGCAACTAACAACAGAGTAAAAATAAAATAGGTCACCCGCAGGAAGCCCTTAATATCTCTTCATACTATCAACGGTTTAAGGAATTGAAGATGCTTTATCCAGGTTCCACACATATTAGTAACACTTCCACGATCCTCTCTTATTTAGATTGTGCAGCATATACAAATTTGGACATACACAGATATGTCAAAGTACAGCTGGAGCTAAGTCTATCCCCACGAGGTCAATTGATCCTATTGGCCCTTTAGAAAAACCGTTTCAACATCAAAAAACCCATTGGTTCTATACCAGATTCATCTAAAGGACAAGGCATAGAAAAGTTTGTAACTAGCAACATTTGAACATTGGTCCTCTGAAGAATAAAATTATGATAATGAAAAGATACAAGGACTAGTGTATTAACTATGCAAATTTCATAATGATAACGACGCAATAAAATGTATCAAATCTCCAATATATTGTGTAATTAATTTAAGGGAGTAACACTTACTTTTAGGAGAGCCCTCAGAGGACATGTTAAATGTTATAAAATTTTCAAATGCATCTCATAATGAATTAGGAAAATTCTTCCTGTGAAGAATTAAGTAGGAACATATTAATTAGTTCAAGCAAAGATATAATTTCAAGTTTCAACATTAAAATTTCAATACGTTCCTACGAATTATTCTAATTTGCAATTATAATGTTGTGTAAATAGAATTATGTGGTTCATATGACCAATTGTTGACTCACGATACAGACTCAACGATAACAACAACTTCCTTGATCGCCCGAGGTTCACAACATTATCCCCTAGCTGATGACTGTATCGAAGAGTGAAACCAGCAGGGCCACGGAAGTCAGACCTCAACCTTGACTGAATAACAGTCAGCAAGTTGAAAACTTCTCAAAACCTACCAACTCCAGCACGGGCATACCAATCCCAAAAGTGGTGACACGGGAATTCAAGGACTTGACAGGGGTATGGCCTTTACTGTCACTGCAGAGGCATGGCCTACTCCCTCATCCCATTCTCACATCCTCTACAATATTAGCCAAGGCAAGATGAACAGGTGAGTGAAACTTAATCCTCTACCAAAACTCTGATAAATTACTTCTTATGCATGGCAAAACACCACTTGACTAGAGCACCAGAGTGCCTCCGGCCACCACATTCCCCCTCTTTTTGGTGCCCGAGCACTAAGCAGTCTAACCTGGTGCTTTGCCACAGGTTGAACAGGTTCCTAGGACGTAAAATTGGTGTGAAGACCCAAGAGCCTTTCGATGTCAGCATAAAGATACCATTAAATATATTTGAAAATGAAAGGCATGGGCAGTTCAGTAATTATGGCACCAAAAAACGTATTTCTTTTCTGAAAATGAAAGTCAACATAACTTCCATTAGGACCGAGTCAAATAATGCACTCGACACCCGTATCATAAAAATGTAATGGCTTGAGATGCCTACATGGAGTATCTACAACCATTTTAGAAACAGAAAGGAAATATGCAAGGGGAAAACCATAGAAGCTAAACAGAAAGTTCAATATTTCTCTTCATCAGGTCAATTCAATATAAAACGCAATCTTACCGTAACGTTGTATTTGAAATAGAGATTAAGCGTCGTCAAGAAATAGCTATATTCATCTTTGGTAACTGAAGAGGAACAAGTTCCATGTTTTTCTGCACAGAGAGGAGTCGGAAATTAGAATTTACGAATTA
This sequence comes from Fraxinus cuspidata, assembly GCA_903798385.1. Lineage (NCBI taxonomy): Eukaryota > Viridiplantae > Streptophyta > Magnoliopsida > Lamiales > Oleaceae > Fraxinus > Fraxinus cuspidata. Next base: position 11,437 of record CAIGRP010119405.1, read on the forward strand.
GATTCTTTTCAAGTGATGAAGTGTTCTTCTAATCTGAACATGTCATCTCGGTTTCTGAAATATCTATATGAATATTCAAAACAGCCACATGTGTTCGATAGAATCAATCCTTGATATGGAATAGGTTATAATTGGAAAAAAATAATATCAACCTAATTGTAGCTTTAAGCACTAATGCTATGTAAAGAGAAGGGAGGAGGTGAAGCAATTAAGGTCAGGGCAGCTACAATCCAAAGCCATGGAGTATATCGACTCCTCAAGCTACATGATAGAAGACCCAGTAAAGTGTATAAGTTAGCACATGTCATACTGCTTTATGTGCAGATCACGTGTCCTAGAAAGAAAGAGGCGGTAAAACACGCCACTGCGCAACGTAAATTAACTTTATTCATCAGTTCAAATTTCCACCATGGTTTAGTCCTTCTACGTTTTTCTCTTCTCATGAGGGCTTTTGGGTTGGGAGAGAAGCAGAGGAGAGAGAGACAGACAGAGACAGATATATCACAACAGTATAACATACCGTAGTTTCAACATTAATCATCTAGAAAAGCCACCAGCAATTTTAGATTATTATCGATATTGAAAGAAGTACGGATAATTAATTTTATAAATTCATAACATAAAGCACATCATTTTCAATTAAACTAGACATCTGTAAACAATAAGCTTCACTGAGCAGATCATAGATCGAAAAGATAAAACTACAAAAGAATTCACATAAAGCAAAGATGATTACCCCACTGTCTCAGGTCATCCCCCAGTTCAGATATGAAATAAACAAAGAGAGCAATAATTAGTTTCAAGTAATGAAATCATCAAATCTAATGAACAAGCAGCTATTTAAAACAACCTCATGTCCCCAGAATAATCCTTTTCCCCCATGGCAGTTTGATACAGAACTACAACTGAAGGATGGCCAGTACTTGTTCAGGGCATCAAGCAATGTCGAGATCTGCAGTCAGTAATTTGGTATTGGATAGAATTAAACAAACAAAGCAATAGTAACTGCTTAGTATAAGAATAAGAGTACTGATTTTGATTAAACAAACAGTTGAATACAAATACGAAATGTAGTAAATAAATGGCCTAGAAATAGAAAAAAAATAATACTTTAGAATATAGTAATAAAGCACCATAATAACTGAACAAAAATCTAAACTTGGTGACATCTCGCAGATATTCCATCTATCTCACTAAACTAATGAATTTACACAGGACCAAATTTCTTTGCCAGGATTTTGTAGCATTCCACTTCATACTAGAACTCACAAGTCATATCAATCTAACTGAAAAAGTCTTAATCTGTAAAAATGAATTTTTCTAATAGATCAATGTAAACTAATTCCTTGATCCTCATAAATAAAGTGATTGCCCTCATAACTGAATCCAGTATCTATTTGGTCTCATTTTTGCAGACTATTTAGCAGTGATCCATGTGAGTCTTCTCTATTCAAAAACTCCTAATCTATTGGTGATTATTTGCATGCCGGATATAGTGATAAGTTTGAAGGTCAATAAAAATTTTCAACAGTCATGCAGATACACTGAGAGCATAAACAAGGGTTCTAAAATCTAAAGTAAAATACCTCTTTCACATTAAATCTGAGACCAGCACAACATGAAGGCCAGGTTCCATCATTGTAGTCAGGCCAGAGTCCATCTGTAGAGAAAGAGTGAAAGACAGAGACATTCAAACAGTTAAGTTGGAGATAACCAGAAAACTTACACCGCTGGACAGATTTTCATATGTCAAAAAATGTCATACTTACGGATTGTAAATTCAACGGGCGCATTCGAACTGCATCAAAATCATAAAGAGCCAAAAGTAAGTTTCTCTGTCATTCTTATTCAATATATAATGAATCAAAAGCGAGACTTTCAGATTCAACCCAGTTGGATATTGAAAAGTGGACAACATATGTTATTTGTCTCTGATAATATTTTGACATGTCAGTTCCTCAGACAAAGGTCCATCATCAGTAGACGAAGGTCCATCATCAGTTAATTAATTATTTGCCTCTAAGGAGCACCATAGCAAGATTTAACTACACCTTGTTATATTTGCTGTAAGTTTCTTAATTTTAGGGACTAGCGCTTTCATCTGCTTATAGATGATGCATTGGTTATTTGGAATTGCTTGAATTATGCTAATCAATTGGATGTGGTAAGATTGGACAATCTCCTAAAACATTTCAAAATAGCAACCAAACACCGAGACATAGTGGAACTGGAATACAGCCAAAACACACACCACGGACGTTCAATTACTTCATAATGAGGACAATCAAATACCTAAGAAACAAGTCCTACCTTTATAACATAAAATTGCTATCCACTATATACAAAATGATGCACAATTTCTTCACAGGAGCCCAAAGGATTAAGGAAAAAGTCAGTAGGACCATTTTAGCCAGAATTCTCTGTCAAAAGACTCAAAACAAATATGTAAATTTTCAATCGAAAATGCCTCCAACTCCTGAGAAGGCGAGGAAAATCACACTGGGAACTTAAACTACAACGCTCTTGTGTTGATATGCTTCTACGAGAGACCAATTCAGGTTGGAAAGTTTTTGTCACTGACAAGGTGGTCATCAATATTTGCTAATTTGAGAATCTAAAGCATTATTTATCATAAAAATTCTCAAAATCACACACGCACACCACGCCCACAAAAAAAAAATAAATAAATAAAAAATTGACCACTTAAATCGTCTTAAAGCACCAGTTTTTCCACAGATCATTTTATTAATTTTTTGAAAAAACAAAATAATTCTCCCAGGGCAACAAATTACATCAGCATGCGAAATACAAACAAAAGAGAATAAAAATCAAAAATACCCTCGGCAACAGCCATTTGAGGAACAGCAATGCTTAGTGTGGCGACAGACAGTGCCCGGCCATTGCAGAGACAGCTTAAAGTAATCAAATTCTCTCTGCTTAAGGTCACCTCCTCCTCCTCCTCCTCCCAGTACTGCTTCTACGTCCCAATCGGCGTTGATTTCTCCAACACAAAACAATCCGATTGAAATAATTGAGAACAGTACCAATTGAATTGGTCGGTTGAGGAGAGAAGCCATGGCTCGTCTGGTTATTGTATTGATGATGGTATTGCTTGATGCTTCCGCATATCGGCAGAAAATTTGTATATATGGCCCCGCGTTTGGTTTGATTGAAATTAAAATTTAGATCTCCCCGTTCGATGACCTTTATTTTGACCAAAACACTATTTTAAATAGTGATTTTCATAAAGAAAAGATTTTTTTCGTTTACGCTGTCGAATATTTTATTACGTAAATGTATCTTTATAACTTTAACAAAGTGTATGGGAGAAAAATTCAAATACTTAGTTGTCAAGCAAGAGTTTAATTAGGTCATGTTTGGTACTCATTTCTAATCTATAAAAATAAAAAATATGACTGTTATCCATCACATCAAATCATCAATTTTAAATTTCTATCTCTTGTGTGGGGCCCAATAACGACTCTATTTTTCATTCTCATTCTACAATAATGTGAATCAAACGGGGTCTTAACAATTAAACTAATTTTAGTCTATCTTATAATAATTAGACGGGTCAATCAAGTTTCTATCATATAACAGTCTCGTGTATTTGTTCATCGCGATTGACTTGAAACAGGAAATAGAACCACGAGTAATAATAATTCGACAAAATTAGTTCTAAAGGCAACAAATCACATCAACACGAGAAATTTTCAATAGAAAAAAAAAGGAGTAAAAATCAAAATTACCCTCGACAACAGCCATTTGAGGAACAACAATGCTTGGTGTTTCGACAAACGGTGCCCGGCCATTGCAAAGCCAGCATGAAGTAATCAAATTCTCTCTTATTAACATCTCCTCCTCCTAGCGCTCCTTCCTTGTTCCAATCAACGTTGATTTCTCCGAAACAAAATATTCCGACTGAAAGAATCGAGAATAGTACCAATTGAGTTGGTTGGGTGAGGAGAGAAGCCATGGATCTGGACTGACTATTGATCGTATTGAATGTGGTATTTTTATTGGGAAATGGATAGCATTATTCCATCGAATATTATTTGTGGAGTAAATGATATTCTAAGGTTTTATATAATTAAACTAATATAATGTGCATTTTGTCACTTTCATAGGTCCATTTTGTCATATTAAGTCTTGCCACTTGTTGAACTGACTTATGCGAAATGTGTAGAACACATAATTCTTTTGGCAAAAACGATAATCAAATACGAGACATGTTAATTAATGAAATGAATTAATGAAATGTTGAATATAAGAAATCAGCGAAAAAAAGTTTTAAACATAAGTTACATTGAACGAAGTTTAAGGACGTTATGCTCAATCGGTACCATTATACCACCGAAAGTCGTTCGTAAAAATAATTCTTATCCAGTGGGATTTTTAATATACTTAAAATTGTTCGCGAGGTATAATAATATATGATCGTATTAAATTTTACAAAATTTAAATTTCTTTAATCTTATTGATCTTATCAAAACCATCAAATGAAACTATTCAAGCACCAACTTAGGTATAAAATGAAAATTATTTATATTTTATCTTCGACATGGTATTTTAAAGTTAAAATAATTTTATTGTAAGTGTGTGTATACTTTTTTACATTGACTTATATTCACCATCAAGTTAATAACTTACATTAATTATACATGTTGGTTTGTTGTTTTCATTGATAATGTGAAAACATGATTCATCATATTATTGAATTTCAAAAAGTTTAATCTCTGGTTTTTTTTTTTTTTTTTTTTTCTAGCATTTTGTGTATAATTTAAACTAGAGAATGTTTAAATTGAATTATTTAGTTAAACACGCAATTGATTTTATGTAGGGTTGGACAAAAAGTCCCAATTTGAACCGAATCGAACAGAGTTTTTTTTTTCTTGCGATTTTTCTTACATTAAATTGAGTAATGCGTATTAAAACTGAGAATTGTTGAAAGTGATTCGGTTATCAATTCGAGATCTCGTAACTAAAAGAACCCAACCTACAATTTTTTTCCTTTTTGTTTGATAAATCGAAGTTGTCAAATTATTTCACTTTTTTTTTTTTTTAATGAAAAATTCAACTCATGCTCTAAGCCCAGGCCAGGTCTAATTCTGATTCTTTAGAGGCCTATCGCATATTCTTCACTTCATTGTCCGGTAGTGCTAAGTTCTTGAATGAATTTTATTAGACTATTTATTTTTACACTTATATCCACAATTTTCTCGTATTTTTACTTTCAATCTTTTAGTCAGCAGTACATATTGTAGATGGTTAACGTCTAAAAATCGTTATGACGACGTAGAAAAACTTATTTATCCCTCATTTTTAAATACAACAAATAATTTTATCCTTCATTTTAAAATACGTCAACAAAATATTTGGACATAAATCATCGTACCTTACAAATTAATGATAAATATGTAATAAAAAGTTAAGTACAACGCGAAAGAACCCAGCACTTTCGCTAAAATTAAAATGTGTCGATGTCGTAATAAAAGGAAAAAGAACTGCCTTTAATATAACGAACCGTGGGATAAAGCTATCCACCAGCCATTAATTTGCCGCCACGTGTACAGGAACCCAATTGCGAGATCCATATGAAGTATCCATTGACATGCCCAGATTCCCGATTAAGGAACACCCCGATCCGCACACAATTTTTCCCTCCAACTTCTTTCTTCGTTAGCTTCGTACCATAAATTTGACCCTCCAATTGCAATTTCCAAAGTATAAAATTCAATATCTTGAAACCGAGACAAAGATACTAGCTTTTTATTGGGCTATTAGGCGGCGATAACTAAAAAGAATCTCCGAAATCTTTGCTGATTAGCTGAAGCTACAAAATCTCCCAAATTTCGAAGGTACAACCGTCAAAACCATTTTCTTAATTTTCATTTTTGTTCTATCGAATTGGTTCGACAACAGTTGAGGATTGGCATTTTTTTTCTCAATTTTCGAATTAGGGTTTCGCTTTTTCTTGATTATATACGGCACCATGCCAATAGGCGTTTAATCAGATTATTAGGGTTTCTGGCTTCGAATTGTTATTGGTGCTTTTCTGTTTAGTATGAATGTTTCGATTTATATCTCATGATAACCAGATGTGTTTGCGGGGGGTGTGCGTGGTTAGTTTTCTCTAAATTTTATAGTATGCCTTTTCCTCTTCTGTAGTTGAATTAAATTTCTGATTCATTGGTCTTGCTGGTCAAGCTTTATATAACGGTTATTAGAGAAGCAATGCTTTAGGGCACAGAGTGTTGGAAATTTCAATAAGATGATTTTAGTAGAAAAAAGTTGTTAAGATAGATGTGAGGCTATAATGGTATAGATAACACAAGATAGGAGGATTTGATCCACCAATTGGAGTGGCACTAATTGAGACTAAATCAAGAGAAAGATGATTTTGCCACGTTTGGATTAGCTAAAAAAGTCGATAAAAATGTAACTTAAAGTTGACAATTAATTTTAACTACATGCTCCATGCGATCCACAACTTTTATCAACTTTCATACACATTTCGTCGACTTTCATCAAAATTACTCAAATTTGATTTTTCTCTAAACCAAACAAGGGCTTAGTATATTTTGCGTCAGCTAATAAAGCTCACTTACATGAGGAATGTGTTCGTGTTAGAACAGGTTAGACAAGGGAGAGATATATTATAGAAGATCAAATTAACTTATCTTAAGATGGTCGCGGAGCATTTAATTTTAGATCTAACGTAGCAAAAAAAAAAAAGCATTTATGAATGAATAAAGATCTGTTTGTCATTCTTATTGTCTTTTATGAGCTTGTGTTGCTATTGAGTTTTTTTAGGCTGTCAATGAGGTGAAAATGTTTGCACCCGAGAATTAGGTGCACATTTTTTTTTTGTAAACATAGGTTATAGATTGGCATTTTGAGAAACTGGTACAATGATAATTATTGAAGCTTGGCAATAAGGGTTATAAATTTAAGGGGCAAAAAAGGAATGCTTGAGGGTCCATCAATATGATGGTCGTATATTACATTTTGTGAAGCCTTTTTGACGAAGTGAAGTAAAATACCAAAAAGAGCCTTAGTATCACTTTGGGAAATTATATTAGTTTTTTGATTGTAAAGTTTTAGAATTTTGTGCTGCGATGGCATGGTATATCTTTTGTTATGCTACATGACAAAATCAGTTGGAATTTTAAGGATTACGTGGTAAGTATTTAGATTTTTTATGGAAGTCTAATTGAGTTTATTGTATGTTTAGAAAGTGGTTAGGTTAAAATTTAAGTGATTATAAGTTGTTCCTACGGAAAGTGTGGATAATAAATATTGAGTATTAGTGGGTCCTATGGAAATTTGTGGTTAAAAGTATGCCCCTGTTTGGGCTTCCTTTTTCAAAAACTGATTTTTCCAATATTCATTCTCTTATAAAATAATTTTACACGTAAAATCATAATTTTCCTTATTTTTTAATCACATATTCTCCAACTTTTTACTATTCAAAAACACATTTTCTTGAAAAAAATGGAGCCCAAACAATGGCTATGGTTGACCGGCTTATATTATATTTTAGCCTCCGTTTGGAAAATTTATAAATGTTATATAAATAGGAATATTAGTAGGTCCCACAAATGTGTGGATAATAATGAGTAGTAGTTTTGAATGTGTGGTTGAAATTATTGTTCGATTTTGATTGAATTTATAAACCAATTTATAAATTGTATCCAAATGGAGGCGTGATCACTTCCCAAACACGCACTTGAATAATATGGTGTAATTTTAGTGAAACAGGGAACGCTACTTATTCTTAGGATTTTGCTAGTTCTAGAACACAACTTTGTGTAATAATAACAGAGAGAAGATCTAGAAACAAAAATGCTCTTGCTAGATATCTTATTTTTGCTTCAAATACAGTTGACCTTGAGGCTTCATGTTCACTGTTGTTCATTTGTCTTCCTATATGGTTTGGGATCTGCAACCGTTTAGTCTACGCTTATTTCTTCTTGTTTTTGATCTCCTACTCTCTTCCTTCGCTTCCATCACTTCTGTCTCAATGCATCGTGTTGATTGATTATACATTTTTAACAGGTTTCCCTTATTTTCTTTATTGATGAAAAGCTGTTATGTGAAATGTAACATTCAAAACACAGACAATGCTTCAGTTAATCTGTTGTTGACTGTTCTTTAACCCGTTTGTGTAAAATCCCAGGCATTTATGTGCTACTTGTGTATTAGATGCTGATAAATGGACCTCGATAGCAAGACGTTTGGAAGAGGTAAGAATATTTAAATATCAGACTGGAAATGTGTATACATTTTATCTGAATCTTAGTCTTACTGCAGCTCGAGTTATTTGGAAATTTACAACATTTATTTATTTATTTTAAAAGAGACTCCATCCATAACTTTGAATGAGCTTTAACGATCTTACTCCAATATGTTGGGTGTATAACATTTATTTATATTCGGTCTGCATTATTTATAGGGTTTCTTATATCCTTTGGTGTGAGATGAGTTTGATCCTTATGATGAAAGTGTTTTTGGAAATAAATTGATCAATGTATTTATTAAGTGGATAAGCCTGTTTTCAAGTTGAAGAACAAAATAAAAACAGGAACCGAAAAATTGGTTTATGCTGTGATTTAGAGCCAACTGATGAGATACTACTAGTGCCTTCATTGGAACCATTTGTACTCAAACATGGAAGATAAATTTTGGAGCCATATGGAAAGAGGGTTGAGGTAGTTTGGCAGGCCTAAATATTTTTAGCGGGATATTAAAATGTGTCACGAAACCTAAAAAACACCAATACTTGTAAACTCGTTACATACCCTCCGATATGTATTCAAGCCTTGATACTCTTCGATACCCTCCGATACGTACCGGATACTTGTTTTTAATTATTTTATATATTTTTAAATTTTTTATACATATTTTTAAATTATTTTATATTATTTTCGATACGTATCCGATATGTATTTTTTAATTTTTTTATTAACTTATTGAATATTAATAATATTCATTGAACATACAAAATTAGAGTTTTACAATTAACTAGATTTTTTATTGAAAATGCACAATATTTTTTAATCTTTCAATATATGTGAAATCGTATTATTTGATTCTATCACTAACCGGTATAACATGGATTCAAAGGCCTGGTGGCTACTTCATAGTTCACATGCACCTTTGCTACAAAATTACCTTCGAAACTTCTTGTGCAATATTCTTTTTCATCTTGTACGACAAGAAATTGAAGTACGTACTCTTTTGTGCACTCTACGAGAAGGAATAAAATTCACAACAAGCTGAAGAATTGATTTTCATTCATAGCAATTTGTGTCTTTTATCAAGAAAGTTGGATCTTTATTCAAATGGAAAATTCAAATTGTGAGATATTGCTGGAGGCTCATTTGATATCGTTGAAGATATTAGACTGCTTGAGATTGCTAATCTATCATTAGATGAGCTAGAGTTGGAGAATGTTATTTTTAATGATAATGAAGAAATTGATTTGATGATGATGAAGAAAATGAAGTTTTGATAATTAATGATTAAGATAAAGTGCTTTAGTATTTTATTTTATTTTTATTGTCATGCTTCTATATTAAAATTTTTTTAATGAAATTATATTGAATTTTATATTACGTATCGGCGTATTCTAATTTTTTTTTTTTAAGAAAGTCGTATCGGCGTATCCGTATTGTATTCGAATTGCGTATCCGTATCTGTGCTTCTTAGCATGAAACAAACTCTCTTCCCTTAGATATAATTATGGTTGAAACTTGAAACAAAGAAATGTACAAAGAGACAGCGGACGTAAAGTAACTGAAATTTTATTAACCTTCCTCTCTACCTCTCTGTTTTTGTCAACTCAGTTTACGTCCGTTTGACTTGGTTCTGTTCTTGAAATTAGGGCCTAGAGAACTTACAGGTGCTGTGGATCTTATCAGTCACTACAGGTTGTTACCTCACCATGATTTCTTCTGCAAGAAGTCACTTCCCGTGTCAGTTTCAGACACACATTATCTTCATAATGTTGTTGGAGACACAGAAATCAGAAAAGGGGAAGGGATGCAATTAAGTCAGCTTATTCAGGATACGTCCTTACCAATGGAGAGTAATGTACGCATACAACCATTTGACCTGGATGTTCTCAGGGATGCCTTTCAACTTCGGGAGACGGCTCGCATCGATCTACCTCTTGTAAGAAATTTGCTGCCACTTGAGTTGATTTGATTCGGCTACTTAATGATGGTTAACTTGTTCAAAATATAGGGTGCTGTACTGGATTTCCTTTCATTTTGCCAATTCTTTTACTATATGCTATGCCATGAGTGGGAGATCTGATTTTTAAGTCATATGCTTTACACAGTCTGAGAAGGGTACTCCTACAATTGCTGGGAAAACTAAAAGCGAGGTTAAAGATAAGGAAAAGAAGCATAAAAAGCACAAGGATAAAGAGAAGGAGAAAGATAAAGATAAAGAGCACAAGAAGCACAAACATCGTCATAAAGATCGAAGTGAAGACAAGGACAAGGAGAAGAAGAAAGATAGAAGTGGCCATCATGATTCTGGCGCAGAGCACTCGAAGAAACATCATGAAAAGGTTTGAAAATTATGTTTTGTGTAGCTGCTTTGCCTTGCAAAAGCAAAATAATTCTAAAAGCTTTTAACAATATGCATATATTTTGTATGAAATTTATTATCATGTGCTAAGGCACTTCTGCCTGTAATTGAAGTTCACCAATCTGCTATTTCCTTGTCTTGTGTAAATGCTACTTTAGGCGACAATTGATGACACAGACCTATAGATACTTTTTTAGAGTGAATTGATGGAAATTTTAGAAACACTATGGTATTGATTTGGTCAAACTGTAGTCTTCTATGAAATCTGTTCCTATAATCACACTTTCTACATTTGTAAAATCATCACTGGATTTTTAATCAATGAACTGTCTAAACATGTACACGTTTTGTAATTTTCAGAAGAGGAAGCATGATGGGGATGATGATACCAATGATGTGCATAAACACAAGAAAAGTAAGGTAACAAAGAAGCAATCGATCTGATTCCATCATTCTTAAATCATTTTGTTAGTCCTGAGATGTTGTGAAGAATTCATTTCACTTATGGATTATGTAAAATTATGTCATGCTCCTACACTTTCCCCAATCATGTCATCATTTCACACGCTAAAATGATGCAGCACAAGAGCTCAAAGATTGACGAGATGGGTGCAGTAAAGGTAGCAGGCTGAAAAGTTGCACACAATCTCTTGCTTTTGTTGCCAGATGTTGCACTTGTGAATTTGAGGGATCTTTTATACACTGTTGTCGAATTATCCAAGGTACAGAATCACCTGTTAGTGAAATCTTATTTTTCCCCCCATCGAGTTTCATCTTTATTTTTCTTGTTAATGATATGGGGTTCTATTTTAGGAGTTAAATTAGAAGTGTGTAGTAGATTTTTATGAATTGAGGAATGTGTCATGGATATTGGTACAAAATAACTTCTTATTTTTTACTGAAATAGAAAAGAGGTTGTGGTAGAATCTCTTTCAAGTGAAAATACCAGTTTCTGTACAATTGTCTTCTATGCGCTTAATTTATCGACTGAAGGCCATTTTTTATTCTGTATCTACAGACACTCCTCTTAAAATTATTTCTGCGCGCTTTTTTATTGATGAACAATAATTTTGATAGGTTGGCATCCCTATGTGACTTTGTCAAGGTGGCAATTAGGGAATTTATGGATGCTATATTAGTCTGATTTGGGTAGTCTGTTGTTGACTTTGACGTGCATGTACAGCAAACGCAGTTATGTGGGTTTTGGTCTCTCTCTCTCTGCTCGCGGATGCTTGGTTGGGGGGGGGGGGGGGGGGGTTGCAAGGTAATGAGTAATGAACTATCCGACACTTTCTCACCTGTTGGCACGTTCTCTTAATTCTCCAGCTTGGTCCTATAAAATTTCCCAAGAAATCTTTCGTGCCGCAAACCCTAGAGTCGTGTTAAGCATAGGCGCAGAGAACACCCTTCTTTGGCGATGCCCAAGATCGCAAATGCACCACATCTCCTCAGTCTCTTTGCCTCAACTTTACACTCAAAAGTGGATTGGAAAATATTAAGAAATAGAAGCTAGAGTTTTGCCTTTCCATTCTTGTCTAGTGTTGTGCATCAAACATGGTGTACGGGCNTCTTTGGCGATGCCCAAGATCGCAAATGCACCACATCTCCTCAGTCTCTTTGCCTCAACTTTACACTCAAAAGTGGATTGGAAAATATTAAGAAATAGAAGCTAGAGTTTTGCCTTTCCATTCTTGTCTAGTGTTGTGCATCAAACATGGTGTACGGGCTTATTCAGGCTAAGGAACAAGGAGAACCAAAGATTTTCGGAAACCATGTTGAGCTTGGGTATTTTGCAATCTTTTACTGTGATTTTCTTTCCACGAGGAGTTTTGGTTGATACTTGAAACCAAAACCGTTTGAAATAGACTCCATTTCCTTTCCAGTGGTAGATTGTATACACAAAATTGATTTGAATGGGAAAGTTATACTCTGATGCTCGGATTCTTCGAAAT